>JAHTLZ010000065.1:5633890-5647249 GCA_023846285.1 Phrynocephalus versicolor
ACTACTACTACTACTACTACTACTACTACTACTACTACTACTACTACCACCACCACCACCACCACCACCACCAATAACAACAATCATAGCCAGATCCACAGAAATGAAAGGGCCCCTTAGGGTCATCAAGTCCACCTCTTGTCAATGAGGCACAATGGGGAATCAAACTCTCAGCGCAACCACTGAGCTGTCCAGCTTGTATCTCTGCAGAGACCTACTGGAGCACAAAACTCCAGCTGGCACCCTAAGACTCGGCAACCTTATGGGCCAAGGAATGAGCGGTGCCCACAGTGGCATTGGTTCACTGAAGGAAGCAGTTACATGGATGACGTCCCCCCCCCCACCAAAGTTTTCAGATTCTGGAACTGATACTGTCTGTCAGTCTGTCCTCACGGAGACACATTTACAGTAGAGGCATGGGAGCATATGGCCTTTGTAGAGTGTCCTCCCTGCTCCAGGGAGGCAGGAAAGGTAAGGTGCTGCTGCTTTGTTTTGATGAAATGTTCACTTGTATATCACTTACCAAGCAGCATCCTCACCTGTGAGAGCACGGGACAACCTTGCAGTGAAAGGAACAAGGAAGGTGTACGGGTAGTGGGGTTTAGGAAACTGATGGGGAATACTTGCACGGCAATCGGGATGCTACTCAGGGGCAGGATGCCTAAAGCTTTACCGAGGGATTGGGGTGGAGCAGCAGGGCTCCTCAAATTGGTGCCTGCAAATTCGGCAAAAAGTTGTAGCACAGCTGGGCAGTCGCACACACACACACACGCACACACACCAGCAAACTACAGGGCTGGGAAAGTCCCATGTTTACTACACACTCTATTTTGCAACTCAGAAAATGCAGCATTGCCCCTAGGTCAAAGATTCCTATCATGCAGTTTATTGGCAAAATCAGGTCCCTAAGGCATTGGTCTTCGCTCCTGATGAAGACTCCAATCTTAAAATAAAAGTGAAAAGACAATGACTCAGTATCTTTACTCAACTCAGTTCAAAAGGAATATTCATTCCCAAAACCATTTTCAGGAGAGCCAATCTTATTTTAGATGTTATGCTTAAAATGCAGACAGAATGAGGGAGGTATTGCAAAGTTCTGAATTTCTGGTTCAGATTCTGTATAGCATCACAGTAGCATTGCAGAGATCTACCAAGGAGAATAGCTTCAAGTTCCCCAAACAGTCCACCTATTTCTCATTAAAAGTCTTAAAAACTCACTTGGAGGTATTTGCAGAAGAAATAATAAAAACATTTTGTAGTTCCACATTTTATTCTTTTTTATATAACAAAGAAAAAAGAAACAGTACTTATTAGACACTGTGCTACATGGGTTCCAATCATATTCATATTGCAGTAAATTTATGCCTTATTCTTTGTTCCTCTTTTCTACCCATTGATAGAACAGATTCCATGTTCGATAATATTGTGAGTCCTCTTTTTCTGTAATGTTCATTATTAGTCTGTCCATTTCTGCGCATTCTAAAATCTTCTTAATTATTCCTTCATCCTTTGGTATTTCTGCCTTTTCCCAGTATTATGCCCATATAATCCTCACTGCTGCCATAATATGTAACATTAGATAAATGCTTTCTTTATACAGTGCCTAAATTCTCTGGCACTATAGCTAATAAAAGCAGTTATGATTTAAAGTCTATCTGCTTTTTTAACATTTTGACAAGCCAAGTATGAATTTCAATCCAAAACTTTTTAGCTTTATCACAGGTCCAGCGTACATGATAATGTGTCCCAATTGTTTGCTCACATTTGCAGCATTTACTAGATATATTTGAAAACATTTTAGCTAATCTAGCAAGTGCTGAATGCCATCTATTTAATATTTTACTTAAATTCTCTTTATAGGCTATTGTTAGTTAGTTGTTAGTTTACAATTTCTATTCCAAAGTGTTTGCCATTTCTCAAGATCAGTATTATAGCTTAAAAAATTGTCCATTGCACACGTCATCTCTTTCACTTATTCATCTTCCATTTTCCCTTCTAATAGAAATTTATATTTTTTCTTAATTAGTTTATCATCTGTTGTTAACAGTATTTTATCAGATGCTGTCTGTTCACTGTAGAAAACATGCATTTTCAAATCTCATTTATGTCTTCTTTGTGTTTGCATGAAAGGCCACCAAGAAGAAACCAAACCTTGGTCTATGAGTTCTTGCTTAGATTTTTGAGAAATAAAAAAAAATTCATTCCAGTTGTGAACAGATCAACATGAAATCAACAACTGACTTCCAGCAGTCTAAGGAGAGGGAAAGAGAACAGTCAACAGAGAAATGGGGCTCCCTTTGAATGCAGAGGGAGGAGGGAACCATTGATTGAAGGATAGATTGACAGCTGAACAAACTGCTGGCAACATTGGAGGTTGCAAAACCTTCCACAGGAGGAAGGAAGTTAAAGGGTACCAATCTACATGTAGATCTAGAAAGGGAAACGAAGAACTGTAAGCGGGGGAGGGGTCATGAAATCTGCCTATTATCCCTACCCGCACCCTCCCAGTTCAGCTCATTTCCCATATAGGTTGCTGCTCTATCCAACAGGACCAGCACTGGCCGCTCCTAAGCTCTGGCGTGAGGGGATAAATTTCTTCAGCTCAGAAATATATCCTGCCATGTCGAGATGATGACACTCTGTCTCAAGTAGGATTCCTGATGCCTAATAATTCTCAGTGGTGGGATGCAAACACTCGGCAACAATGGGATACCAGAACTAGGGGACATACACTCAAATTGAGGGACGTTCTTCTCCCTCTCACAAAATACCAAAACTAGGGGACATACACTCAAATTGAGGGCTGGAAGAATAAGAACAGACAAAAGAAAATGGTTTTTTTATCCCAGTATGTTGTTAGTCTGTGGAACTCCCTGCCATAGGATGTGGTGATGGCATCTGGCCTGGATGGCTTCAAAAGGGGATTGGATAGATTCCTGGAGGAAAAGTCCATCACAGGTGACAAACCACGATGGAGATGTGTAATCTCCAGGCTTAAAACCAGAGTACTTCAAGGTCAAGATGCAGGGGAATGTTATCAGGAGACAGATATCTAGTCTCGTGCGCTCCCAAATGCATCTGGTGGGGCCACTGTGAGATACAGAAAGCTGGACTAGATGGGCCTTTGGCCTGATCCAGCATGGCTCTTCTTATGTTCTTATGTTAATGGTGGCATTACTGCCTGGGTGCCTGTCTGTCTGATTGGAACAGAGGACTCAGGAATGTGGCCTGTCTGCATGGAATATAACAGGCCTGCCCAACAGGTAGACCGCGGGCTACTGGTAGCCTGTGAAGGGTTCAAAAGTAGCCTCCCGGACATCAATTTAAAAAATGAGGGGATAAGTTCTCCACCCATCCGTCCCCCATCCCAAGGACCACCACTGCCCCAGCAAAGTTCTGGGTCTGCCAGCCCACTGACTCAGCCAAGCTGGACAGTTCAAGGGCCATGGCTCATTGAAATCTGTTCCCTCCACAACAGATTAATTGGTTTTCAATGCATTCCTGTGGGAAACCGCTGCTCTACTTACAAAAGTTTTTACTTATGAGCATGTGCTCGGAACAGATAAAATTCGTAAGTAGAGGTTTTAGTGTTGTTGCCCTCAGGCACTTTGGGCCGGAAAAAGTAGACCTTGGCCTGTTCAAAGTTTATTTATTTATTTATTTATTTATTTATTTATTTATTTATTTATTATATTTATACCCCGCCCATCTTCCTGTAGGAACTCTGGGCGGCTTACAAAAGTTGACAAGCAACTGAGCACAACAAAACAGAACAACATAATAAAACAGAGAACAAAGCAATACTGACAGTTTAAAAACTAGTTAGCACCCTGGCAATACGTACAGTCCCAGCAGCGAGAATACTCGGATGGAACAAAATTGTGGATGGCGGGGAAGGGGGGGGGATTAAAAATTAAATAAGCTCACCGAAGGCCTCCCGGAATAGCAGGGTTTTTAACACTTTTTGGAAGGCCAGCAGGGACTCTGCAGAGTGCACTTTGATGGGCAGACTATTCCAAAGTGAGGGGGCTGCCACCAAGAAGGCCCTATTACGTGTTGATGTCTTCCGGGCCTCTCGTGGGGTGGCAACCCGAAGCGAGTGCGCTTGCGACTGCCGGACTGGACGGGCCGAGGTTGATCGCTGGACAATCCGCTCTGACAGGTAGTCCGGGCCCAAGCCATGGAGGGTTTTATAAACTAAAACCAAGACCCTGAATCTGATCCGGGATGCAACGGGCAACCAATGCAGGTAAGCCAGAACTGGGGTGATGTACTCGTAACGACGCACACCCGCCACCAGCCTGGCTGCCGCATTCTGCACACCCGCCAGAGGAGAGTCAAGGGCAACCCCATGTAGAGGGCGTTGCAGTAGTTCAACCTCGAGATCACCAGCGCTTGAACCACAGTTCTCAGAGAAAAGTTGAACAGCCCTGGAATATAAGTCACGTCTGTGGCATCTCAGAACAACAACTTTGGCCAGCTTCGGGGGGGTGGGGGGCAGGACTTGCCCGAGTTATTTTGCTGCCTGAGCCAAAGGGTGAAGACATAGCCTAGATCCAGAGGGGGGACATGTAGCCACCATCACCCCTCCTTTTAAATTACAACAGGCCATAAATCTCACAGGCAACCAAGCCATTATTGTATACTGGCCTGGGGCACCTCCCTTATGAAGAAAGGCTAAAACATTTGGGCCTCTTTAGTCTGGAAAAAAGGCGCTTGAGGGGGGATATGATTGAGACATACAAAATAATGCAGGGTATGAGTAAAGTGGATAGAGGGAAGCTCTTCTCTCTCTCCCAAAATACCAGAACTAGGGGACATACACTCAAATTGAGGGCTGGGAGAGTAAGAACTGACAAAAGAAAATATTTTTTCACCCAGCGCGTTGTAAGTGTATGGAACTCCCTGCCACAGGATGTGGTGATGGCATCTGGCCTGGATGCCTTCAAAAGGGGATTGGACAGATTCCTGGAGGAAAAGTCCATCACAGGTTACAAACCATGATGGAGATGTGTAATCTCCAGGCTTTAAACCGGGGTCCTTCAAGGGCCAGATGCAGGGGAGTGGTATCAGGAGACAGATATCTAGTCTCATGCGCTCCCAAACGCATCTGGTGGAGCCGCTGTGAGATACAGGAAGCTGGACTAGATGGGCCTTTGGCCTGATCCAGCATGGCTCTTCTTATGTTCTTATGTTCTTATGAGTTCCTTGTCCAGAAAGCAAAGTGTTTTGCAGTTTACTATTTCAAAATCCCCCAGACTGACTGGCAACCCTGCACAGGAGTAAACAAGTGGGGAGGGAGAAACACAGGGTTTCCCTATCAATTGCTCAGAATTAATCCTTCTTCTATCCCCATTCTAGTCCATCACACAGCTAAAAGAGAAAGTGACAACACAGGAATGAGACAATTAGATTGTTAATTAATTCTTTTAGCCCCTCCTGGCCAGCCAGCGGTGAGCAAGGGGGATTTGGCTGTCACGAGAAAGCTAAGAGATGTTTACGGAGCAGAGAACAGTCTACCAAAGATGAGAACGGTTGATTACTAGAAAAGATGGTTTAGGAATACCTGTGTACAGTATACATGTAGTTCCCCCAGAAGCTTTGCTCTCATTTTTTTTCCTGCTGCTAACATGAGTGAATGCTGTTCTTCCAGCCTTATGGAATAGGATTGCTTAACTGCACAAATGCTGAACAGATCTTCCCTGGAACTTAATTGGTAGGAAACATCCTGGCCCTTGGTGGGGTGGGGTGACTCAGCGAGCTAGAGCACTGAAAACTGTTGGCTGTAAAGACAGCAGCTGAGCAGTTTGAATCCCGGATGCCACTGCCAACCTAGTAGTTTGAAAGCATGTAAATGCAAGTAGATACAGTAAATAGGTACTGCTGTAAAAAGCAGGAAGGTAAAACTATTTCCTTGCAGCCGTGCCCGCCACATGGTCATGGACTTGCACAAAACTGGCTCTTTGGCTTGAATACGGAGCTGAACACCACCCCTAGAGTCGGATACGACTAGCATGCATGTGCAGGGGGGAACCTTTACCTTTTTATCCTGGCCCCCTTCCTTCCCCATACCTGAAACGAGGCACGTTGTGGGAATGTCTCTCCCTCTCTCTCTCTCTCTCTCTCTGCTATTGCTTAGTGATAAGCAGTTTGAGAAGGCTCTCCCCCAAAAGAAATGGATTGTTGTCTTGTTGTTTTTAAATGTGTTTTAGTCTTGATCTTGTTCACCTTTTTAAAAAATATACTAGTTCTTTAATTCTTTGTAAAAGTGGGTATGCTTAGCATTTTCAGCTCTTAAATTGTGTCTTTTTTATGACGTAGGCAGCCTTGGGTCCTTCTAAGGCGAAAGGCAAGGTAAAATATTTTAAATAAATAAACAAATAAATGTATTCACTGCTTCTGAAGCTGTCCACATTCATGCCCTCTTGTGTTGGCAGGTTTTACTAAACAGATTGATTATTTATTTATTTGTTTGTTTGTTTAAGTTGGAATGGATGACAACAACATAATTTGTCGTGAAGAAAGCAACCCTTTACTCATCCAGTTGTTATTTGGGACACCAGGCTGCTGTCAGTGACAAGGCATCTTTGTTGCTGCGGTTTCTTCTTTTAAAATTTATTTCCAGGAACTTTAGAGAGTCCCATGCAAAGTTTACAAGCTTTGGCTGCTGTTGTGGAAGCCTTTTATCCTTTACAATGCAAGTTGTGTTGCAGTAAGCCCAAAGCTCATTTGTTTAGTTACGGCTGCAAATCCATCAGCAAGACAGGAAGAAAAACCTTAATGACGTACAGTATCCCGCTTGTATGCCACAGGAGCCTTCCTTGGGAGTTTGAATGTCAAATTTTCACCCACAACACTCTCAGAGGAAGCATTGTTTAACCCAAGACATTTTATTAAGAGAGCCGTCGATGTTTTGAATACCAAATTACTGTTAAGATCTGTCCTCATACCAAAGGAAGAAAGAATAACTGAAACAATGGCTTGTGATATATCAGCTTCTGCACGGTTTCGAGACCTGACACAAGTGCATAGGAGATGGGGACAGGAAGTACGAGTGAGTCACACTTCCCATTTTCCATATTTGTTTGCAGTTTCTCAAGTGGCAACTATTTATTGTATAGTGAGAGGTCAAAGGCTTGGCAAGCAGGACACAGCCAGGCAAAAGAATAAATCTATACAATCCAAATCAGTACAAAGGTGTGCCAAAATGCAGTGTTTTTCCGTGTATAAGATTATATTTTTGTCTAAAATTGTTAGACCAAAGATTGAGGGTCATCTTATACCCGGAAGCAAGCTGAGGAGAGAACTGTGTGGTTGCAAAACTGTAATTTTGGGTTGGAAGGGGGGCATCTTATACATGGGGTGAAAAATATGGTACATTGGATACAAAACTGAACGAGATAAAGGGCAAGTCAGGAAAATCTTCAAGACCTTTAGGATTCAGGGCAGTTAAGGCCAGGTCTTATTTTGCTATTAGGTGCTACAGTATTTGCAGATGGTGCTGATACCATGAAAAATCAGGCTCCAAAACATTTATTAACTGGAATACATTAAGAATGTAAATTAACTGGAAGTATATGATTCCAGGAAGTGGCAGAACACCTGGATGAGAGGATTATCCCCAAGGCTGCCTAGATGTCCTAAGCCAGGGGTCTGCAACCTTTAAGACATAAAGAGCCACTTGGACCCGTTTCCGACGGAAAAAAACCCTGGGAGCCGCAAAACCATTGCGACATTTAAAACAAATATAACACTGCAAATATATTTTCCCCTCCCCTCACTCCTGGCTTTTCGGGCACTCGCAAGCAACACACTCCCTCGCGCGCTCCTCGGACACGCTGCGCCCTTGCGCCGGGCTCGGGTGGGGTGGGGTGGGAAGGAGCGCCGGCGGCTGCGGCTCCTCCGGGCGCCCCCGAAGGGCTTCTGAGAAGGAAGCCAATGAAAGTTGCTTCTTCGGCACTTTGGGCGCCGGGAGAGCGAGCAAGCGGGCGAGCCCGAGCCGCCGCTGCCTCCCCCACCCCGCCACCCTGTCCCCAAGGGTTTCCATCGAGGCGCGCACCTGCCTCAAGTTCTCCTGTGCGCGCAACTGGGGCGGCTGCATGTCCGCCAGCCTTGGGGGGGGCGGGCTGGGGGGTGGGTGGGCGCGCAGGAGGCACGTTCTGTGTGTTGGAATGGAGCGGAAGGCAGCTGCTGGCGGGCTTTCAGAGAGAGCGAGAGAGAGCGAGACAAGTAGGCAGGCGCACAGGCGCTCCGCTCGGCTCGGCTCAGCTTCTCGAGCCAGATGGCACGCCGTTGGCCTCCCCGGGCGGCCAGGGGCCCCTGAACAACTTGAGCCCGGCGCCCCCACCCCGCCGCCGAAACCGGCTGACTCCAGGAGGGAGCCGCTGGAAGTCTAATACTCTCCATCTCTCCCTCCTCCTCTTCCTCCTCTCGCCCCCACCCTCCATGGAGGAGGGAAGTGCAGCCCGAGTGCGTCGTGCCCACACCGCTTCCACTTTTTGGGGGGGGGACAGTTTTTAAAAATCTTCCAAAAATAGTACAGGAGGGAGAGGAGGGGAATTTCTAATCTCTCTCTCTCTCTCTCTCTCTCTCTCTTTCGCGGAGACACGCCACACGCGCGCCCGCTCCCCCGCGTTTTTGGAGCTTCATCCCAGCAAGTTAGTGCAAAGCTGTAGATTTGGGGGGGGGGCTGTAGCGAAGCAAAAGGAGAGAGAGAGAGAGATGCCAACTGCACATGTGCAATACTTGGAAGGGGAAGGGGGGAAGGAAGGAGGGTTTTCTCTTCCTCCACGTTGAACCGTCCCGTCTAAACGCTGCCTCCCACCACACACACACAACACACACACACACACACACACACACACACACACACACACACGTCACTTCTTCCCCCTCCCACCAAACACCCAAGCAAGAAAGGAAGGGGAAGTGGGGAAGGAAGGAAGGAGGGTTTTCTCCTCCCGTCTTTTTTTCTCGGTGTGGGGGGGAGGCAACAATCCAGATCTGGGAGGTTTTCTTGAAGTTAAAAAAAAAAGAAAAAAGGCTGCCGTTCGGCGGGCACTTTCCACCACGCCTCCCTCTCTCTCTCTCTTGCTCTGAAGAAGAGGGAGCACGCTGAGAGTGTGGCCGCGCTTGGCTTCCCACCGCCTTGTGGAACGGGCTGTCCTCGCGAGATTCGGCGCCTTTGTATTGAAATTTCTGAACCCTCCCGGAGCCGCGGAAAATGTTCCAAAGAGCCGCATGCGGCTCCGGAGCCGCGGGTTGCAGACCCCCGCCCTAAGCACATCCGATCTCGCCTGATTTCGGAAGCTAAGCAGGGTCAGCCCTGGTTAGTACTTGGATGGGAGACCACCAGGGAATACCAGGTATTGTAGGCGCCTGGAGTAGGAACTGGCAAACCACTCCAGTATCCCTGCCAAGAAACCTCCATGGACACTGAGTCACAAAGAGTCGGTCACGACTGTAACAACACAACACAAACTGTGCCTGAAGGACTGGAGATTGTCTCATTGTCTGTAGTTCCACATTCCCTGTCTCTGCCAGACTGGGCCCAGTTGAACAAGAGGACACCAATCTATGGAACATTGACTCAAGGATATGGACAATCAAGAGCTCGATGGCACAGGAAACTGGATCATCAGGGCAACTGTGAACAATCAACCACCAATGCAGATTGAGGGAAACCTTGAACTGGTTTGTATGTATAAAACCTGATGCTGAACAAATGTTCAGGACTCACTCACACCATCCAGGGTGAGACCACTGACTTACTTTTGGTTTGGCTTTAATAAATCAGACTTGAACAGTTCAGTGTTTGCGCTTCCTTACTTTATTTGAATGTAATTATTGGACACTTGTTCCAAGCCAAGCACGGGCTCAAAAATAATCTGCAAAACTGGTAACAGTGCTGTCTCCTGTGAGCTTTGACCCCTTAGGAAGAAAAAGACACATGACACAGTGGTTAACCTATGGTCAAACTGTTATCACCGGAGTTCAATCCCAATGGACTCAGGTAGCCGGCTTGAGGTTGACTCAGTCTTCCATCCCCCCCAAAGCTGGTAAATGTGTGGAGTTCACATTTGACAACACATATAAATCCATACTCCGTGAGATTAACACCCTCAGAATTTTGAATTTGACAGCACAAATACACAGGCATTGGGACCTCTGAGAGAAGCTTATGAACCTTGTGGACCATGATAGCAGAACAGGGAGCCAAGGAGAGGGCACATCACACACGCACACCTCAACAAACCGAATGGATACTCTAGAATATTCTGGCCATAATCCTGCGACCAGGTTACACTGGCAGGAGGCGAATGTCATCATTCACAGGGGATTCTTACTGGCAATGAGGAGTCACTGTGTGGATCTTTAAGCATGTGCTATCCCACAGGACTGGCATAAACCTCAAAATCCACACTGGGATTTGCTGATTAGCAGGGGTGTGGAGTTGAGTCGTGGGACTCACTGTTAAATCAGAGTTAAATCGCACTGGCAACTCAACCCAGGCTCGACTCAGTTGGTTGTTGTTTTTTCCAATAACTTGGACTCAAATCAGGACTGAGAACCCACCCAACCCTCCCTTTTTCTGGAGGAGGGGAAAGAGATTTTTAATTGGGACTCAGACTCAGGGTTAGGGTTAGGGTTGGGGTTGGGGTTGAGGTCTCTCTCAGGGCTTGGTACCAAAGACTCTGTTTTGGATTTGGTACCAAAGACTTGGACCCAAAGACTCGCTGTCATTCCTGCTCATGACCAGCAAAAAGCCACTGCGAGTTATGGGATTGGCCTTCTGCAGCTGTAACCAAGTGAGATGATTTGGATCCAATGGCAATGCATTCATTTATTTCTGGCCTTCCCACCTGCATTACGCTGTTGGCGATTTTGCAAGACTCACCACAGAAGGGGTACTCTGTTCTAGAATAAGCTCCTCGGTTCCAAAAACATGCTGTAGACAAGAGCTACTGTAGATGAGACCTAGGAGTTCTAGAAGAGCTTGGATTGTCCCTTGTCTTTACACATACTCAACACCCATTTTAAAAAAAATATTACTTGCATTTGGAACTATAGAGATGTTCTCTCAAAAATGTGAATTGTGAAGGGATGTTAACAGTATCAAAAAAGAGTCCTGGTAGCATGTGTCTGTGGGTCTCTGTGTACATTAATGTATCCATATATGTATTGAAAATAAATAGATTTATAATTTGGCAGGGAGAGGAGGGAAAGAAACATACACCCCCCCCAAACACCCACCCACCCAGGCCGTCATTGGCAGCCAGTCCCTAAGAAAGTTTTATTGACATCCAGAGAAGACAGGAGATGTATTGACTCAGTCCCAAATGACTGGAAAATTTGGCTGCAGAGCTGGCATCTGGGTTTGGTGCTGTCTGAGAGAACAGACTTTTTTTGCCTGGTTTTGCTGCCCTCTTTTGACATGAAATGAGAAGACAGAACAGTTTGAGATAGAATTTGTTGAATTTAAAACCAAACAAAAAGACGGCATGTTATATGCACAACTTGCATACTTTTAAAAAAACCTGAAGCAACAGCGGAGATCTCCTGTTTATAACTCAGGTCCAATCCTGGCAAGTGTGCAGGTTAGTCCTTCCTGGAGAGATTTACTGATGGACCCCTCAAATGCATTCAATGTGGGGAATTTCCATTTGGGAAAAAATCCAATATAGGTACCTCCCACCCTATATTATTCACCCAGGCTTGACTAGGGGCCCTACAGCATAAGGGAAGCAAATGGAACCCCCGAGTTCAAGATGTTTAGATCAAGGGAAATGTTAGTACTGCTCTATTCTGCTCTGGTCAGACCCCACCTGGAGTACTGTGTCCAGTTTTGTGCACCTCAATTTAAAAAGGATGTTGACAACCTCGAGCAGGTACAGAGGAAGGCGACCAGGATGGTTGAAGGTCTGGAAGAAATGTCTTTCGCGGAGCGGCTTAGGGAACTGGGAATGTTTAGCTTTACAAAAAGAAGGTTGAGAGGAGATATGATAGCTATGTTTAAATATCTGAAAGGATGTCATATTGAACAGGGAACAGGTTTGATTTCTATGGCTTTTCCATGGACTCGGGGCAATGGTTTCAAACGACAGGAAAAGAGATTCCATTTGAACATTAGAAAGAACCTCATGATGGTTAGAGCTTTTTGGCAGCGGAATCTGCTGCCTCAAAGGAGAGTGGTGGAGGCTGGATGGCCACCTGTCGAAAATCCAGCAGAGGCTGGATAGCCACCTGTCGAAAATACTGTGATGGGGGTTCCTGCATGGCAGGGGGTTGGACTGGATGGCCCTTGAGGTCTCTTCCAACTCTATGAGTCTATGAAAATCACTCTCAACTTTTTCTACTCTTGTGGTGCTAATAATACTGTGCTCTTCTTGGAAGCCTGTGCCACAGTTTCAAAGCAGGCCTCAGGTCCTGCTTCCTTGACTAGTGTATCTTCTTAGCAGGGAATAAGGTCATTAAGTCTCAGGGAATCTGCAGGGCTTGCAGGGAAGGATTATATTTCCTTGGGTCTCCAGGAAGGGAGAACTCTTCCCGCAAGCGGTGCAGAAGCAGGAGGAAGCTTTATCTTTGTTTATGATTAATCCTGGGCACCCTTCTCAACCTGTTTCTGGCCAACCTATGGGCTCCCTGGATTGGTACCAAGGCCTTTGCATGGATCTGGTGTGTTTGAGAAAGATCAACACACACAAAAGCCAAAAAAAATGTACGTTTGGGAATGAGAATGAGAGATGACAGGTACTGTGCATGCATTTCTGTGCCACAGGTACGTATCCATGTGCAATATCCATGCGCTTCTTTGACAGCAGGGAAGGCAATCCTGAAAGATGACATTTTGTGGCTTTTGAAGCGGCACTGCCAGAGTTGTCCTTTGCTGATTCTTACCAAATGAGGGCAGCAGGATCTCCCAACATGTGAAGATGTGAAGCAGCCAAGGTGTCCTCCTCTCTCTCTCTCTCTCTCTCTCTCTCTCTCTCTCTCTGTGTGTGTGTGTGTGTGTGTGTGTATGCATGCATATGTCAAAACCCAGAGCTATGTGGATGCCTAAGTTTCCTCCAAATTGCTCAGTAGGACAGCTTTAGGGGTTTTAGTGGTTCAAATTAGGATGGGTCTTGGAAGGATATTTAAGGATTGTTTTTAATCAGCTAGCTTTTAATTTAAAGACACCTTCCTCATGCTAGGTGCCAAAATGTAACAGACCGTGCAGAGTCCAAAAAAATCCCCTGTAGTCACCTGTGCCCATCTGGTCCATCACAAACAACAGAGACCTTTGGGTAGTGGGTGGCATACAAGCTATATAAAACAAACAAACAAACAAACAAACAAACAAACAAACAAACAAACAAA
>JAHTLZ010000065.1:5647259-5673880 GCA_023846285.1 Phrynocephalus versicolor
ACAAACAAACAAACAAACAAACAAACAAACAAACAAACAAACAAACATGGGATGTGGGATTTCAAATTATGTGGCAGCCCTTTGGGAGGTGAAATCCAGCCAACAGACAACAGGGATTTGGTGGGCTCTCATGTATTTGCTTTGTCCCAGATACATATTATACTTTGGTGCCAAGTTTGAGGAAGTTTGATTCGCCTCTAAAGCTAGCTGATTGCTCAGTATATTAGTGGCCCAATAAAGGTATCATAGGCTTTTGCCTTTGTATTACATAATGATCACACGACTTTGATTTTTTTTCCTGGAATAAAGGTATTACCCATCATTATTTTTAATTTTATGCAGAAAAACACACACATTCCATGTTTTGCTACGGACTCAATCCACAGGCAGAGTATGGAGTACTACCACAAGTCAAGAAAGACATCTCCACTGGAACTCTCCATTTTCCTCTAACCACTAGGCAATATTGTTGAAACAGCTCTGTTTGACAACTTTTGCCAGTGTGTCAACTCCATTTAATCTTCTGATAAGGGATCATCATGTCACAGTGCGGCTCCACTCCTAGCCACACAAGAGGAATATGGTACAAGGTGAAGCAACAGGCATGTTCCAAGCGATTGTGAACTCGTATGGAAAAAGAGTGGCCTAAGAGGATTTAAGCCACTGCTCAGCACTGTTTGAGTCAGATAGGGCTAAAGGACAGATAGGGTTAGATAAAGATAAATATCTTACACCAGGCATGCCCAAACTTCGGCCCTCCAGATCTTTTGGACCACAACTCCCACAGTTCTTTGCCATTGAAAATACAGGCTTGGAATTCTGGGAGTTGTGATCCAAAACATCAGGAGGGCCGAAGTTTGGACATGCCTGCCTTACACATTCAAGAGAGGTGAAGAACAATTTCAATTCTTAACTACCAATCTGAATGGAAAAGGAGGGAACTTTCTCTTGAAATGGAAAATGGAAGATGAACAAGTGAAGAAAATAATGGTTCAATGCGTGAAAAACTGTAGGCATAGTATTGAAATAGAGAAATGGCAAAAGCTGTGAAATAGAAACTGTAAAATGACAATGGGAACCTCTTATAAAGAGCATTTATACAACATGTTTTATAAATGGCTTTGACCACCTGACTAAGCTCCAGATTTGTATGAACAAACGTATATAAACAGAACCCATGTAAAATGATTTTTAAGAAGCATGGATTGATTTATTAATAGAAAACTAATAAAATGTTTAATAATAAAAAAAGGAAACCATTTGGTCTTTATTGGGACTACTGGCACCCCTGCCTTCATTTGTTATTCCTGATCCCTTCAGAACACCCAGACAACAGTGGCCTAACTGTCATCAACAGCAAACCCACCAGAGTTCCAAGCACCCTGGCTTTCAGTTGACCAGCCTCAGGAGGACGACAGGATGCTGCTGTGGATCCTGTTCGTTCTCCTGGTGTTGCTGGGGACCCTCTGGGTGCTTCTGAAACACCAACACATTCCAAGGGTCAGGAATGAAGCCAGAAATTGCCGGGCCAGATCATGGATTCCCCGGATGCTTCGGCCTGTCTTTTCCTTCCTTCTTCCTGGTCAGGTTCCTGGTTGGTTGAAGGCGCAGGATCCAAGAAGGCTGCGCCCACGGATGAGATCAAAGCCTCGACCCAGGTGATGGTTTTTAATTCTACCCCTTCTCCTCATCCAGAATGACAGCGAGGCCACCTCTGTAAACTGACCTGCCAGGGGGCCACAAGGGACCAGCATAGCCAAGGATTAAGAGGAATGGGATGGTGTATTCATTGGGGAAAGAGATGATCCCTCTGAACGATCCCAGTGGAGAGGAGCCCTTTTCTATCTGGTGATTCTGCAATTTTTTTATTAGAGTTTTCTTTTCTTTTTAAGGGCCAGTTTTAAATTCTTTATATATATATATATATATATTTCAAGGGAGGAAAACCCTCCACCTTAGGCAGCACAGATTCTGAACTCCCACAGCAGAGGAGGCTAAATGCAGAGGGGTAGAGCTCAGCGGCTGTAGGGTGGTGGTACTTCAGAGGGTCAGCGGAGGGTCCCTGGAAAGAATTCTTTTCAGGGGGAAACTTTGTCGGATCCCCCGGAGGAAACTTTGTGGGACCCTGAACCACCACTGTTTTCCATTCTACTTTTACCCTTTTCTCTTCCCCACAGGGTCACCTCCTCCACCTCAGTGGAAGCGTATCTGAACAGGCTGAGCAACTTTGCTACAAAATCAGATCCCCCAAATCCTCAAACCATAGGATGCTGAGCAGTCTGTTTCCTGCAAGGGAAAGAGCAAGACCATCCAGGTCAGCCACTCAACAAGGAAGATCTGGAGAAGCCCTGGAAGCCTGTTCCTTCTGTAGCCACCCAAAAGGCCAAGTCTTCAAAACAAACCAACTCTCACTTGTCAGCTCCATCTGAACCTGAACAACCAGTGGAAAGCCCCAACACCATGGCCTGTCCTTCGGAGCTCCCCCATCAAACCCCATGGGAGCGTCTCTTGCGACTCAGGCACCTCTGGCTATGGGTACAGGGAGGCCGTCTGAAGTCAGGAGACCCTCCCAGAAGCAAACTGCCCCTAATCCTCCTCCGTCTGCCACGTATTCTAGGACAACTTAAGGAAACGCAAGAATACCACTGGAGAAACCCAGCGCCACCCATTCAACCTAAGATACACAGGATGCCCATGGCGGGCCTTCAAATGGAAAGAACAAGTGACACCACAACATACTCAAAGCCATGGCTCCTGAACAGGCCCAGGGTCCAAAGAAACGGGCCACGCAACACCGACCACGGAGGAAGGACAAAATACCCAGAACCTGACAGCCCACAACAACATGACAGTGAGATCAACCCAATAAGAGACCGATATTCCAGAAAATATGCACAGCGACCAATGCGAGGGGCCACAAGTGAACAACAACGAGGGCACTCCAGCAACAATGCAGGACAATATTTCAGAGAGTGGGCACAGCAACCAATGCGAGGGGCCACAACCGAACAACGACGAGGGCAATGCAACAACAATGCAGGCCAATATTTCGGAGAGGAGGCACAACAACATATTATTATGTAATCAAGTGACTTCAGTGACTAGGAATTAATGATCTCTTAAAACGCCTGCCATTAAACTCCCATTTTGCAAAATACAGCCTGTGGCTTCCTTTATTGACTGAATCCATATCCAGTTATAGCTGCTGCTGCTGCTTCTACCACCTTCTAAATTTTTCACCCCAGTCATCTTTTTAAGTGTATCCTGTGAGTGATAGATACCAGGAACAGGAATGAAAAAGGAAAAGAGAAAAAGAAAAAAAAACAGGAGAAGCAGTATTCCACTGTAAACATGAAGGAAATTTTGCATTGAAGCTTCAGTGTTTGTCCTGGAATCATAGCTGTGCCTGTAAGGAAATTAGGGATGATAGGCCATAGAGTCATTTCTCAATCTGTGACATTAAAAGCAATTTTCCCCTTGCAGTAGAAACATTTATCTATGGAATGCAGAAATTAGCCATAACAATCCTTCCAGAGGTGAGCAAAAGAGCTACCATTGGACAATCCATATCATTTGTTATCCGTCACCATGAAACATCTGAGGAAGAAGAGAGACATAATCACCATTATTACACACTTGAGCCTGCTTTTAGCAATGCATCTTAATTTAGTTAGTTAGAGTCAAGGCTAGGTAGTTAAAATGACTTGTAACCAGACAGAGAGAGTAACATAGTTTTTGTTATTTTCATAGGCAAATAATTTCATATATTGAGTCTGATAGGTTTTGAATGCTTTTTTATTTTTTCCAGTTTTGCTTTTAATCTGTATTTTAGTGTAGAGAATAAAGCTTCATATTATCTTTTGTGAGAAAGTTGTTTTTTTAAGAATCCAAAGTAAATCTGTTTTGTTTTCTTATTGAGACATTTTGCTGGTGAGTGAATGAACTCTCTGCTTGTTAAATTTATTTATTTATTTTAGATTATTTTTACTCCACCTTTCTCCCTGGAAAAGGACCCAAGGCGGCTTACAGTAATGAGGGATAATATACAGTCCAGTACAATTAAGGCATGTTCAAGTATTTGAGAACAAGAAATTGAGGGACATGTTACAGCATTAATAGACAACATGACATTTAACTCGGCCAAGATTAAGTACAGTGGTACCTCGGAAAACGAATTTAATTCGTTCTCCGAGGCAATTAGTTATCAAAAAAAATTGTTATCCGAAACACGGTTTCCCATAGGAATGAATGGAAAACCAATTAATCTGTTCAGAAGCCTAGGGAAATGACACAAACACCTGGTTTTTTGATCAAAACTCTTTATAAAGTGCACTTTAAAGGTTCAGATGTGATGCAGCCCAGGATAACCCTTTTTCACCGCTGCATGCTGGAAATTCGTTATCCGAGGCAGCCCATAGGGAAAATTCGTTATCCGAGGCATCCCATAGAGGAAATCCGTTATCTGAGGCAGACCTATACCTGGGAATTGCGATTTATTATCCGAAAAATTCATTATCAGGACCATTCGTTATCCGAGGTATTACTGTACAGTGGAACAGATTTACTGTGCGGTGCCCTCACTGCTCTGTCGATTTTCTCCACTGCTGCTCCGCTGGGTGACTCAGAGCAAGGGACTCCAGAGTGTCAGGAAAATCCCATTTGATCTCGGCTGCATCTCTTCTGTTATGATTCACTTGGAAAGGGGACCACATCCAGAGGTCATTCTGGAGGTCTCCCTCTGTCAGACTTGCAGTAGGGGAAAACCAGACATGCAAAAGCCTGACGTCAGGCAGCTGGGTTGCATCACAGGCCCAGGGAGACATTTCCCACATGAGAACAAGAGCCAGGCTGGGCAAACTGAAAGCCAGATTCTCCAACCCCCTGGCTAAGAGAAGGTCCTGTCCCCTTTCACCCTTGGCCCATCTTCATGGCGTCAGTTTTTGTTACATGAAGAAACCTTCACCAACAGCGAGCTCTGGAGAGGATCTTCGGTGTCCACCTAAGATGCAGGCTGTCTGCTGAACATCTATGCCTGCACCTAGACCCTCAACAGGACTGCACCACTGGGTAATCTCTTTCCTTTTATTTGATCCAATTAGCTATACTCAGTGGACTTTTCCAAATTTTATCCCAATCCTCAAATGAAATGCATGGGCCTTCTACACCAAACACCTGCTGACAAATCAGGGACTTTTGGTCTCAGTAAGTCACATTGTGGAGAGGTGTGAATGTGTGTACATGAGAGCTGTAACATGTCTTTGGAAGGACTGGACAATAAAACACGTCCTTCCCTCCCTCCCTCCCTTCACTTCAGAGGCAGCGCAAGAACATCCAAGCTGCAAGCCTGAAGTAAACTGCCTGGCTTTTTTCCATCTTGCCATGGACTCTACACCTAAGAAATAATTCCTGGGGAATCCATCTTCTGCCATGTTATTACCTATTGGTACTGCTCTGAGGAAGGGGGCTTGCCCCCGAAACATTAGCAATGTTTTGTTATTTTTATAGTAGCCTAAAGGTATCACCTGTTCCACTTTTTTTGTATTTGTCTTTTGTAATGGCTACAACGGCTCCTTGAATTGTTTTTCCTCTCTCTTCTGTGGTTCTTCTCTGAGTGTTTCCATCTGGCTAGGAAAACCAGATCCCCTCAACAGACACAGGCTTTTCAGTGGTGGCACTCAGGCTGGGGTTTGGCTTCTCCAAAAATATGCCCAACCAGCTCTTTTTTCTCAGGAAAACTTCCTCACTTTGAGATTGTTGTGGAGCTTTTGCCCCTGTTGCTGATAATGTACCAGGATTCTTTGATGCCCTGCTGTTGGGCTGATCTTGTTTCTAATGGGGCTTGCTTGTATTACTATTCTTAACTGCCATTTTTGTTGGAGTTTTAATTTGTCCACTGCCCTGAGAAGATGACTACTCAGGAAGTTTAGAAATCGCCTAAATCTTATCTCTAGTCCCAGTTTTAGAGTCGAAATGTGGGATCAGCTGCTGAACAGAGAATCAGCACTTCTGTAACAAATGGATTTGGCCCATGACTGTATCAGCAAAAACTGTCTTGCTTCCACTTTCATATCTACAGAGACTAAGCAAACAGAAATAAATGCTACCACAAGCACCACCACCACCACCACCAAGAGCAGCAGCAGCAACAACAACAACAATAATAGGAGAACATAAGAACATAAGAAGAGCCCTGCTGGATCAGGTCAAAGGCCCATCTAGTTCAGTTTCCTGTATCTCACAGTGGCCCCAACAAATGTGTCTGGGAACACATGAGACTAGATATCTGTCTCCTGATATCACTCGCCTGCATTTTGCCCTTGAAGTACTCTGGTTTTAAGCCTGGAAATGACACATCTCCCTCATGGTTTGTCACCTATGATGGACTTTTCCTCCAGGAATCTGTTCACTCCCCTTTTGAAGGCATCCAGGCCAGATGCCATCACCACATCCTGTGGCAGGGAGTTCCATAGACCAACAACACACTGGGTTAAAAAAAACATTTTCTTTTCTCTGTTCTCACTCTCCCAACCCTCAGTTTGAGTGAATGTCCCCTAGTTCTGGTATTTTGTGAGGGGAAGAAGAGCGTCCCTCTATCCACTTTACTCATGCCCTGCATTATTTTGTCCGTCTCAGTCATACCCTGCTGAATTCAGCCAATGCTCCATGCAGTCCAGCTTCCTCTTTCAATACTTTCTGATCCAACACACTGCTATGTTGGAGTATAGCTCCATTTGGAAACCTCTGTGGTTAGGTATCCAGCTGCAGATCCAGAGGGTGAGAGTTTGATTCCCCATTATACTTCCTAGAGAAGAACCAGCCTGTGTGGCCTTGGGCAAGCTGTGTGGTCCCAGAGCACCCCCAGAAGAAGGGAACAGGAAACCACTTCAGAGAACTATCTTCCTGGAAACCCATAGAAAGGGTAGCCATAGATCAGAATTGACTCAATGGCACGCATACCCTCAGAGTCAAACCAAGACATTCTTGCAATGGGCTTTTTAAACACCAATGTCCTATCAAGGAGGTAGAGTCAGGGATTGACCTTTCCACCGGTGACTCTTGAAGATTCAGAGTTTGCAAAAGGAAAGACGAACCCAGCCAATCCCTTGGAAATTATTTAATGTCTGAAATCCTCTTGTGTAAGGTAAGCATTAAGCAAAGTCAAAAGATTTGGCCTGTTGATCACTGGGATTTTTTGGTGTGTGTGTGTGTGTGTGTGTGTGTGTGTGTGTGCGTGCGCGCGCGCGCACACTGGCTTGATGCATGCACATGGGGCCCCCAAGAACTGTGGTGGGTCTCTTTTATTGACCAGCAACGAACAGATCAAAACCAATGACCTGCTTACCTTACAATACATACAAAATTCCACCCCACCCCACCCCCCTGGATAAAACTTTTGAGTAGTTGGTGCTTTTGGATCACCGTCCTGGTCCTGCACACCAGCTCTGAAAGTGAGATGGTCTTATTCTTTTCCACAGAAATGTACTGGAACATAATTTTAAAAGTCAACAGATTCTCACTGGAGTATTATTGTCTCTTGTGAATAAACTGATGATCAAGGGAAATGTGCAACTTTGCGTAATGAATGTTTTAAAATGCTAACTGTCTTTTAAGTAAACATCTCAGTGGTTCTACAGAAAATATCATATATTTTCTACAGAAAATATCAGGAAAAATAAATCTGAGACTCCATTCCTCAAACTCCCCCCCCCCTGATTTCCCCCCACATATTTGGCACAGCCAACAGGCAAAACTAAGCACACTACAATACAGAAAAGAAGTACAGCACACCCTCGGGATCTCAATTCAATCCTTATCCCAGCTTTTCAAAGAAATCCCCATTACATTCTCAGGAATATGCTCTGTGCGGCACCATACAGTAGCTAGCTTTGCTAGCTGATGCAAACCACAGGAAACACACGGTTAGCTAGTGATTAAAATAACTATACAGGGAACAAGTTGGTCAAAGGACACCATTCGGATTTGAGGATGGGGTTCCTCATAGGACCTGACTTCCACATCTTCTAGTAGGACCCGATTTTTAGTTTCTGGCTAGGCTGAAGGACTTGCCTTCTTTGGAACTTTTTAGTGATCCAATAAATAGACAACTTGTGGAGCCCAGAAAAGGACACAGCACTTGGCGGTAGAGAAGGGCACGGGCCACCAGTTTAGCGCTAAAAGGTTCCCCCTACACATGCGTGCTAGTTGTGTCCAACTCTAGGGGCGGTGGTCATCTCTGTATTCAAGCTGAAGAGCCAGTGTTGTGCAAGTCCATGGCCACATGGCCGGCATGCCTGCAAGGAAACACTGTTTTACCTTCCCGCTTTTTATGGCAGTACCTATTTATCTACTTGCATTTACATGCTTTCAAACTGCTAGGTTGGCAGGAGCTGGGGTTATCAGCGGATGCTCACTCCGCTGCGTGGCACCCGGGATTCGAACCGCCGAGCTGCTGACTTTGCAGCTGACAGTTTTCGGAAGCCTTAGTCCACTGAGTTTATTTCACAGCTGAACAGGCGCTTGGGGCTTCAAAGCCCCACTCCCTCTGGCAGGCACTCACTCAGAGGCAGAGTCCAGAGGAGATGGGAGAGGGAAGCCAAGGCACTGCCTCCAAGAGGGTGCCCACCAGAGGCAGGCAGGGCTTTGAAGTGCTCAGCACCGGTTCGGCTGATAAACCAACTGCCACGAACCACCAAACCAGTGATTGGTGCCCATCTCTGCTTTGGGGATGTCTGGTTCAAGGATGACAAAGTGGAACTATTACTTCCTGTTGTGTTCTTAGTGTAACCTGTGAACTGCCTGAGTTTGGAGTATATTAATAAATAGAAAGGAAGGCTCCAAACTTACCTTAGCTCCAGCCAAGCTCTAGCCGGGTCCCAGCCGGGCGGGGCCTGATCAAGCTCCCAAGCACAGGCAATGAGAGACAGGTGTGGGATGTGGGAGCTGGAGGCTGGAGAATGACTGAAGGGCAGGGTTCTGGCTTGTCCAATTGGAGGGCCAGCAGGCTGTTTAAACCACCCAATGGCCTGCCACGGGGTGTGTATATAAACTGGCCCTTGGGGCCTTTTTACCAGTGCTTTTTATCCCTTTGCAACGTCTGCTTCTGCTATGAATAAAGAGCTGAATTTCACTTGAGCATCGCCTGGTTTCATCTGACCCACTATATAACACTTTCCTTGTTTCAAACAGAATGAGGGTTGCTTTTTTACAGCCCTCCTTAAAGAGCCATCCCTTAAGGCTGGGGTGTCCAAAGTTTTTACAAGGAGGGCCAGATTTGATGAGGTGAAAATGTGTGGGGGCCAACCATTCAGCTGCATTTGGCCCCCGGGCTGGACTTTGGTCAAGTCTCTATAACATGCAAGGAGGCAGGGAGGATGCTGCAGCAATGGAGCCGGGGCGGGGAGGTCGGGAAGGTGGCTGGGTGGTGGTGGACAGAGGCAGGGAGGGCAGGCAAAACATAAAACTGCAAGCTGTTGCCTCCATCCAATATGGGAAGGGGCCAGCTGGCAGCGACACCTGACAGGCTGAGCCAGTGGGGAGAAGAGGCCACAGGCCACTCAAAATTTGTAAACGGGCTGCATTTGGCCCCCGGGCCTGACTTTGGACATGCCTGCCTTAAGGAGGTGAAAGGAATGGCTTGTAGGTACAGGGCCTTTTTGGCAGCTGCCCCCAGATTATGGAATGCCCTCCCAAGTGAGACCCGCCTGGTGCCAACGTTGATGACATTCCAGCACCAGGTAAAAACATTCCTGTTCCAGAAGTTTTCTGATTATTGTACATCCTGATAGCGATTTTAGTGTGGTATTTTAATATATTGCATTTATTGTATTTAAATGTTTTTATTGTTTAAATTTTATTGCAATTTTGATGTTTTATTTGTCTGAATTGTTTATTTTGATTGTGAGCTGCCCAGAGACCTTTGGGTAGTGGGCGCCATACAAGCTATATAGATAGATAGATAGATAAAATTGGGTTCCCTACCTTTGAGTCATATGTTCGACTCCTGTTCAGTTTGTGGGCTGCCTAGATCTTGACATCTGAGTGCCGGTTGATCAACCATACCATTTGTCAATCAGCTACCAGTTCCATGTACAACACAGAATGAATGTGCCATTCAGTTCCACAAGGAAACACAGACAAACATGACCAGTTGTTCTCAACCTGTGGGTCCCCAGATGTTCCTGGACTGGAACTCCCAGAAAGCCCTTCCAGCACAGCAAGTGGTGGAGCCTTCTGGGAGTTGCAGTCCAGGAACATCTGGGGACCCACAGGCTGAGAACCACTGAACTAGATGATCCAGTGCAGATTCTTGGCCCATTGAGGTGTTTAATGGTTTAGTACCTTGCTACCTATTGGAGCGTCTCTTCCTCAAAACATCTATTCATCCCACCCACACCTCGTATACTGGCATGCAATGATTGGTGACCCCAAGGGAGGCCTGGAAATCTACTTTTCTGCAGCGACCACATTGCTCTGGAACATCAGAGGTGCAATTAGCTCCACACCCTCCTTGGTTTTGGGAGTCAGATTAAAACCTGGCTGTTTCCACAAGCCTTGTAGAGCCATGCCCTTGATTAATCCTATCTCCAGTAATTGTTTTTCCCCTCTTGTGCCTGTGAAGGAGCCTCATGGCGTAGTGGTTAAATGCCTGTACTGCAGCTAAAACTGTGCTCACCACCTGGGGTTCAATCCCAGGTAGCCGGCTCATGGTTGACTCAGCCTCCCATACTTCTGAGGTTGGTAAAATGAATACCCAGCTTGCTGCGATGGTGGCAGCCATGTGGAGCCTGTATAATTAAATTGTAAACCATCCAGAGAGTGCTTGAAGCACTATGGGGCGGTATATAAGCAGAACACTTTGCTTTGCTTTGAACTTATTGCCTGCCACCTACGTTTATTTTATTTTGCATATCCCCCCTCCGCACAGAGTTGTTTCTAGTATTAGCTATCCTAATTTTTAGAGGTTCTAGTTTTTTCTTCGTTGTCTTATGTCAATTTTATTATTGCTTTTGTCTATTGATAGCATATGGCTTTGGCCTCAGTCTGGAATTTGGTCTCAGTCTGGAATATCTTATAAATGGGGAACATTTCTACTTTTGTGTCCCAGTTGATCAGTGAGGCTACAAAATAAAACAGGCTGAACTGTGCTTTCATCATTGTAAGGCTAATTACACCTCCTGGCAAATAAAAGGGGAAGAAATGGAGGCAATGACAGAGTTTATTTTCTTGGGCTCCTTGATCACTGCAGATGGCGACTGCAGCAACGAAATAAAAAGACGCCTGCTTCTTGGGAGGAAAGCAATGGCAAACCTAGATAGCATCCTAAAGAGCAGAGACATCACTTTGCCAACTAAGGTCAGGATAGTCAAAGCTATGGTTTTTCCAGTAGTGATGTATGGAAGTGAAAGCTGGACTATAAAGAAGGCTGATCGCCGCATAATTGATGCTTTTGAGCTGTGGTGCTGGAGGAGAGTCTTGAGAGTCCCCTGGACTGCTAGGAGATCAAACCTATCCATCCTGAAAGAAATCAACCCCGAATGTTCACTGGAAGAACAGATTTTGAAGCTGAGGCTCCACTACTTTGGCCACCTCATGAGGAGAGAGGAGTCCTTGGAAAAGTCCCTGATGTTAGGAAAGATTGAAGGCAAAAGGAAAAGAGGACGGCAGAGAATGAGATGGTTGGACGTGTCATCGATGCAACCAACATGGATTTCACCAAACTCCGGGAGGCAGTGGAGGATAGGAAGGCCTGGCGAGCTCTGGTCCACGGGGTCACGAAGAGTCGGACACGACTGAACGACTGAACAACAACAAGCATGTGGCTTGTAAATCAGGGATGTGGGTGGTGCTGTGGGTTATACCATCGAGCCACTGGGCTTCTCATTTGAAAGGTGGGCAGTTCAAAGCTGCATGGTGGGGTGAGTGCCCGTTGCTTGTCCCAGCCCCTGCTATCTTAGCCATTTGAAATCACATAAAGATGCAAGTAGATAAGTAGGCATCCCTTTTGTTGGAAAGGTAATGGTGTTCTGTGCGCTCACACATTTAGTCCTGCTAGCCACATGACCATGAAAGTATGTCTATGAACAAACACAGGCTCTTTAGCTTCCAGAGATGAACATCAGCCCATCGAGTTGAAATGGAATGGACTTAATTGTCAGAGGGAACCTTTACCATTTACGTTCCATTCACTTATATGCTGTCCACTAGTTGAGTTGGTAGAATAAGTAACTAACTAACTATTGGAATATTTAGCAAGATTTACATTTCAGCTATTACAGGGTTAATGTGAATGTAGAGTATTATGGGCTGGACTTAATGTGAAGAGCGAAGCCGATTGGTTGTTGAGATCACACCACTTGGAATGTTCTGGTAGAAGTCTAGTTAGTGGGTGTGCCTTGTATTCTTAGAGAAGAGAAGAGAACCATGTTCCTGGCTTAGCAAGACGGCTGTTAGAATAGTTATAGGTAGAAACCTCCTGTGTACACTTCCCTTCTAGTTAAATAAATAGTTTTTTTATATAGCAACACAAGAGGTGTCTCTCTCTTTAGAGCAACTAAAAATCATCAGCAACAACTGATCCAACAAAGATCCCCAACACTAACTAACTAATAGCACACATCAAAAGGCAGGTTGTGGAATGCAGGCTCATCCTTATCTAAAGGAGTTCAGAATGGCTCCATCTGCCACCCCTTCCCACCTATACCGTAAATCTTTAAAAAAGCAGCGAAATTGCTTCTGGCACATTCATGCAAAAAGATCAAAGCATGCCACGGAAAGTTATTCACTTACAGTTTATTTTTTTTTCCACCTGAAATTATTTCACATCTGGTTATTATCTCTCCCCCACCCCCGCCCTCCTCTCTCTCTTTTATACACAGCTACAGAACAGTAGTAGTTATCCATCAGTAAAAGCAACAGTGCTAAGGATAAAAGGTTGCAGTACATTTTTGTTCCTTCCTGTCTTCTTTCTCCTTCTTTTCTTCCCTCACTGAGTTTATCAGACAGCTCGGGATATAAGGCAGAAAACAAACAAACCCTGGCACGTGATGTGAATTAAGACTTCATCTGTTTTTGTTGACAGTGTTGGTTTTTTGGGTTTTTTTTGTTTTTAATATAAAAAGGGGGGCTCGAGATATGAAGGAGACACAACGTGTGAACTACCTACCTAGCAACAAATTAAAACAAAATAAAACAAAACAAAAGACAATCAGAAGAGTCAAAGCTTCGTTTCCCACTGAATACGATTAAATATATTTTTATACATTTATGTGGATGTATAAAAATTACATTGCCAGGAGGTTAAATCTCTTGAATCAACATTGCTAAACATGAAAAAAAAAGAGAGAGAAACATAAAACACTCCAGTTTCCGCTTTTTTTTTTTTTAAAAAAAGAAGGTGCTGCATTTGCCAAATGGTTATGGTGAAAAACAGTAATAATCCAAAAGCATATTTAGAAAAGGAAACCACATTTCTTAAAAGTTCCATCTTTGTTGTTGTTTGTTTTTCTCCCGAGCAACTGAGAAGGAGGACATGGAAATGGGTAGTGGTTATATCTTCCAGCTGGAACAGAGAAACCAATCGCAGCAAAATGATTTCAACGGCATGAAATGCCAAAATGATCTATAGAAGCAAAGGGTGGATGGGGAGGTGGTTCGGAAGGAACCGGATCTACACGAAGCTGCGTCAAGGGTGTCTGAACTTGCTCTTGAAATCTTGGACATAAGCGGAAACCAAAGAGGCACACTTTGGCAGTTCTACACACAAATGCTCGAACAGCTTAAAGTTTTAGACTGAATTGCAGAACTTGTTTGTTTTTGAAAACCCGATGTTACAAAACCAAAGGGGCTCCTTTGCCACCCGTAATTTCCTAGCTCTGACACGGTCCAAGCGTAGGCCTTGGGTCCTTAAATCTTCAACATCCCATCCATCTGTCCATGGTGAAGCTTTGATATATGCAGGTATGAATATATTTTAAATCTGTCCCATGAGGTTGGAGGCTTTTGTAACTCGCGGTAGGCTGCTGGCTGACCATTCAGACACAGAGGCTGTAACGCAAGGAGGTGTTGCAAAAAGACAGTGACCCAAAAGGGGATTTCCACTATGTTCTGGGTGTTGGGTTTTGTTTTGTTTTTTGTTAGTTTTAAAAAATTAACGGCAACAAAGCTGACGACAGCAAACTAGCTTTACACAGGACTAGATGTGAAATTAAACTAACAAAAACTGAAAAGATAAAAGAATTAACAATTCATAAATAAAAGACAGGTCCCAGACCTGTTTTTTTGTGAACCATATTCTTAAATAGCTGCATTATGTAAATTGTATGTACAACAAAATTACTTTGCATAAGAACAGAGCAAGAGGCGGGAAATCACACGGGTTTCTGTTTTCTTTTCTTGATTTTTTTTCACACTTTGTTTTTTTTAAAGCACAGAACAGATGAGAAACAAAAAGCACCTACGGGCTGAAGTCCATCGAAGGAGAATTATGAGAAATGTTTGCATGTTCTTGTAATCATTTTTCTTTCCAGATGGCATTTAAAAAACAACAACAACAACCCAATAACACAAAGAAAGCAACGGTAAATTAAAACAGATTCCTCCCCAAATTTCTCCCTAATCTTCCTGTGACGGACACAGTCCTGCTCCCTCCCCCTCCCCCACCCCCACCCTCACGGCCCCTATTGATTTGAATGATGTTGAATTTCATAGTACGAAGCTGAAAATAATCAGGGGTTCTGGTCATGCTCAGTTCCTCCCACCCACCCACCCAAGGCAAAGCCACACTCTGCTATTCTCACAAACACAGTTCCTAAAACTGAAGTCCTCAGAACTTGCCACTCTCTATAAGTAGAAACCAAAAGTTTTATTTCGCTGCTTTTTTAAATTTGTTTCCAAAAAAACAAAAAATCTTTTTCCTTCCTTCCTCACGAAAAGTTGCAAATGCAGCACAAAGGATTTCACCATGCCTCTGTGTAGCGGACATCCACTTCCTTCAGGTTGGGCAACTTAGCCTGGTGAAAAAGATAAAAAAGGCAGTCAGGAGAGGAAGAGACAATACTTCAGCTCATTCAGAAACCTTTCCCACCGATGTCTCCATGAGACTTTGTACAGAAGCCCTTCCTGACTCATGCATCCTTTAACACAAGCAAGAGGGCCGGCCCTATTATTAGGCAGAGGGGAAAACTTTCTTCTCCACCCTTTGGGAGGCCAAACCCCTGTAACGATCAAAGTAACTATGTTAGAGCGGCAGCACTGCAAAAGAAGTAGTGTTACACCTCTTCAAGCCATGGGTGTACTATAAGGTCGTTATACCTTTATTACTGGAGAAAAGAACAATGACAAGTAACAAGTGATATGTAACTAGCTACCCCTAAGCTCCCATTACCCAAAAAAGCAATGGGTGCTCTGAAAAAGCAAGGTGCGGGTGAGGTGTTTTTCCCCAAGCCCTCATTCCATGCCTCTTATTCCATGCCACTAAGAGCCTTACTTCACGTCCCTTTTGTCCCTCTTTGCTGTCCCACTTGGGACCGGTATGAAAAAAACTTACTTCACGTCCATAGCGTGAACGCGAGAACTCGTCTCAACCACGCCCCCTGAACTGGGAACAGAGCGTGACAAGCCGTACCTGCCCCTGGGCTGGGGAATTCTCTTGTCATGCTTTATTCCCGGTTCCTGTTCCGAGACAAGGGACGTGAAGTAATGGCAATGGCTGTTTGCCCCTTTTGCTCTAGGAATACTTCGACAACCAAGAAAGCCGATTGGAACTCCTGCGCCAGGCCAGGCTCAGCTGCCCGCCTGTCCCTGCAGGAGAAGGCGGCTCTTGAAGGGAGAGGCGGAGAGCCACTGTCAGGTGTAGGTCCATCCTCCTCAGGTCCCGGAGGCAGAGCTGCTCTCCTTGCCTCCTCGCCTGAAAGCCCACAGACTGCTGAGTTCAGGGCGAGGGTGTCTCACCTACTGCCCACCACGCCGCCGCCGCCACTCGCCCATGGTAAGTGGTGAGGGCTCACCCGGCTCCTCCTGCCAGGCTTCCTGAGACAGCCTGAGCACCCGCAGCAGGGATTCGAAATATCAAAAAACAGTAGCCTGACCATAAAATAAAAAGGCTAAACAAAGCCAGGGAAATCCAGTAGTTGTCACGAAACAAGCACGTAAAGTAACAGTTGTCACGACACAAGTAATCACGCCCGTGGGTAAATGAAAACAGGGATTGAAGGGACAAAACCACGTGACCGCGAACAACGCAGTCACAGAACGAACGTAATCACGGAACGAGGTAGGACGTGAAGTAACCGCCTAAGACTGGGGGGGGGGCAACGTGCAAGCCCCCCCTCTGTCCCCAACACTGAGCCACAGGGGATCTTGTGTGTGAGCTCCCATCATGGGTCACCCAAAACCATAATGTTGGTTTTATGGTTGCCCATCCCTGAGGCAGTAGGAGAGGCGATGCAGGACCATGCCAGGCAACGATGGATGAGAGGGAGACATTTTTATTTATTTAATACATAAAAAAGTGGCCTATCATTTGTAGGCCACTTCTCTCCCAAAGGGGGAGGGGATGGCTCAAGGTGGCAAGGAAGAATCCCTAGACTAGGGGTGGGGAACTTTCAACCCTCCAGATGTTTTGGGCTACAACTCTCAGAATTCCGGGCCTATATTGCCAATGATATGTTGTGGGAGCTATGGTCCAAAACATCTGGAGCGTCAATGTTTCCCTGCCCAGGACTGACTGGAGGGCCAATGTTTCCCTGCCCGAGACTGACTGGATATACTGCTACCTCTGTTGTTTGCGTCAGCTTTCTTTGCTAAGGTTGCCCCAAATCTGTCTGAGGAACACAAGTGTACACAAGTGGATTTCCCTCTTTGCTGGCTGTCCTTCACATGACTGAGTGCAAAACCAATGTGATTGTGTGCACGACTAATTGTCCTAATCAGAGGATGACTTAAAGTGCGGTGGACTGCCTGCAAAAGAGACTGTGTCACTGGAGTGGCTGCCCTTACTTGACTCTGTTCAGGTGACCATGTTCTGACCTTTGCATTTAAAGTTCTTCATTAATAAATGTGCAGCACCACAAGGTAGGTGGCAGCTGACACAGGCACAAAGCAGCCAGCGGACCAATGAAGATGCCACCGTGTGTTACATGTACCCTTTTGGGTCACAAAGCTCATTCCTATCTTGGTCACCAAAGGGCTGGCAGAAAAGGTATAACCACCCACATTACAGCCGGGAAATATAAACATACCTTGAGATCTTCATAAGTATCTGCTGAAAGCTTCGTGCTGTTCATATTTAAACTACACAGGCTTTTCATGGCTGGGAAAGAAGCAAACCATGCATTAGGGACACGGCTCACCCTTCAGTCTTCCTGCGTTATCAGTAAGAATATCTGCCAGGAGGTTGTCCAAATTTCTCTTGAATGTCGGGTTGGAGCACTCACCGCTGGGAATTGAGGGAATTTTGGGTTGGAGCACTCACTGCTGGGAATTGAGGGAATTGCTTCAATTGCCATACTGCTCTAACAGGAAGTTTTTCCTGATATTCAGCTGAAAGCTGGGTTCTTGTAATGTGAGCCCAATTGTTTTGTGTCCTCCCCCCCCACCCAGCGCGTTGTTAGTGTGTGGAACTCCCTGCTACAAGATGTGGTGATGGCACCTGGCCTGGATGCCTTCAAAAGGGGATTGGACAGATTCCTGGAGGAAAAGTCCATCACAGGTTACAAACCATGAGGGAGATGTGTAATCTCCAGGCTTAAAACCGGGGTCCTTCAAGGGCCAGATGCAGGGGAGTGATGTCAGGAGACAGAGATCTAGTCTCATGTGCTCCCAGAGGCATCTGGTGAGGCCACTGTGAGATACAGGAAGCTGGACGAGATGGGCCGTTGGCCTGATCCAGCATGGCTCTTCTTAGGTTCTTATGTACTCTGGGACGATCAAGAACAGATCCTGCCCCTCCTCTGTATGACAGCCCATCAAATATTTCAAACCTCTATCATATTGCCCTTCAGTCTTCCTTAGGGTAAACATGCCCAATTCTTTCAGTTTTGCCTCACAGGGCTTGATTTCCAGCCCCCTGACTCATCCTTTTCCCCCTCCTCTGAACCCTGTTTCAATTTGTCAGCATCTTTCTTGAAATGTGGCATCTAGAACTGGACACAGTACTCAAGGTGATGTGTACCCAGTGCTGAATAGAGCAGGGACGAGCATCTCACAGGATTTGGAAATTATGCTTCTGTTAATGGAGCCTTAAATAGCATTTGCCTTTTTTGTGTGGCCACATCACGCTGTTGGCTGCTACTCAACTTATGATACTACAAGAATTCCAAGTTATTCTGGTTATTCCCCAGATGTTTTACAAGGGTTAGCTGATGTCGAGCAGACCCCACCACCAAGTGGGACAAACGCTAAAGAAAAAGAGGAAAAGAATCAGCCTTCTAAGGTGTCCACACAGCACCACTGAGGTCATTTGCTCTAATGCCACTTCCCACTGCAGGCCACCCGGTGTCTGTCTCCTGGTTCACTTACAGCTCAGTGCCAGCAGGCCAGCGTCCGTGACTGGGGTTTCACACAAGTTAAGCACTTGCAGCATTGTGAGATGTTCGGACAGGAGCCGCAATCCTGCATCTCCAAACTGCAGGGCAGAAAACAGAGAGTTATATTTAACACGGAGCAAAGCGCATGATTAGAACAGATTGTTGGCGTCCAGGTTTCCATATAAACACAGATCATTGCCCACAGTTAGAAGTCATTCAGTCTAACTGGCAAAGACAAAGAGACAAAAGTATTGTGGTAGCTTTAGAACAGTGGTACTCAACCTGTGGGTCCCCAGATGTTCCTGGACTGCAACTTCCAGCACAGTGAGTGGTGGAGGTTTCTGGGAGTTGCAGTCCAGGAACATCTGCAGACCCACAGGTTGAGAACCACTGCTTTAGAAGGTGCCGCGACGTTTCTGTCTTCTTTATTTTTTTGTATTTCTTTTGTCTTTGCCTCATATGCTAGCACAGTCTTAACATGGCTACCTCTTTTAGAACCATTGAATAAGTGAGATGATTTGTCCCTTCAGCCCAGTGCAGCCCCCTTGGGGTTCTCCAATGTTTTTCTTGTCTGCTGTTATCTAATTTTCCCACTTTGACATGCTAGGGACAGAATTGGGGCCTTTGATACACAAGGGCTCCTCCTCTGAGCTTTGGTGCCACTCTACTTGGCTTTCAGGCCCTTGAGATTTAGTCTGGGGCTTAGAAAATGGTACATGTAGGATTCCAGAAGTCAAAAAAAATGTTATCATCTCCATGCCCTAGGTTAGGGAAGACATGCCCAAGTAGCAGACAAGGTCCAAGTTAATAGATTCTTGGTTGCATCAACAGAACCATAGTGTCTAGATCAAGGGAGGTGATAGTGCCACTCTATTCTGCTCTGGTCAGACCCCACCTGGAGTACTGTGTCCAGTTCTGTGCGCCTCAGTTTAAAAAGGATGTTGACAACCTTGAGCGGGTGCAGAGGAGGGCGACTAGGATGATTGAAGGCCTGGAAGAGATGTCTTATGAAGAACGGCTTAGGGAACTGGGAATGTTTAGCCTTTCAAAAAGAAGACTGAGAGGGGATATGATAGCTATGTTTAAATATTTGAAAGGATGTCATATTGAAGAGGGAACGGGTTTGTTTTCCATGGCTTCAGAGACTAGGACTCGGGGCAATGGTTTCAAACTACAGGAAAAGAGATTCCATTTGAACATTCGGAAGAACTTCATGGCAGTTAGAGCTGTTCGGCAGTGGAATATGCTGCCACGGAGGGTGGTAGAGTCTCCTTCTTTGACGGTCTTTAAGCAGAGGCTGGATGGCCATCTGTCGGAAATATTGTGAAGGGGTTCCTGCTTGGCAGGGGGTTGGACTAGATGGCCCATGATGTCTCTTCCAACTCTATGATTCTATGATTCTGTGATTCTATGATTCTATCTACCGTTGAAATTTGGAGGCACCACTGCCTTTCATGGATAGACAACTAGCTTATGCTTACCAAGGATATGCCAACAGCAATTGTACTGTTTGTCTAGACATCTGAGTATAACCCACCAAACATCTTATTTTTAAACGCTTTGTTAATATTAGCTTGGCCTTTTTGCCATGAAATGAGCACTCACATATTAAAACCAATCACACCTCCATGTTCAGAGGCAGGGTGGCTAAGAATGCCAGACTCTGGGGACAACACCAAAACCAAGGGATGTTTATGATTGTCATACTCTTCTCCTGAGTTCCTCGGAGGTGCTGGCTCCATCAAAATGAAAGCAAAATAACACTGTACTGTTGCACATTCCGTTTGACTGAAGGCAACAGTGATTTGTTCTCTTGGGGTCCCGAGATGTTCCTGGGCTACAACCTCCAGAAGACTTCACCCCTAGCTGTATTGGCCAGGATTTCTGGGAGAATATCCAAGAACATCTGGGGACCCAAGGTTGGGAACCACTGATCTCAAAAGTTGATCCCTTCAGCTCTTGGCTGAGACAGAACACTTACAGTGTGTCTGTGAAGATTCTCAGTCCTCCAGGTGAGGTTATTTGGAAGGTGAGTCATGGCAACTGAACTCCTTTTCTGGTGAGACTGACTGATGAAGCTGCTTGGATGAGCAGTGAAACATTTCAATCTCACAAGAAAAGAAGGCCATTTGTCATGGCTCAATTTCCAGAACACCTACAGTAGGACCATCCTCCTTATTTTTAAATTCAAAAATTGTTTGCAAGGAAAGGGGTTTTTCTTTCAGATGTATATCCGAGAGACTCCTTGTCCCTTTCCCTTCCTTGTCTCCAGCAGATGCATCCTGCAACCTCAGACTAGGGGTTAGGGCCCCGTTTCCTTCCTAGCCATTAGAACGCCTACCTGAGTTGACCACAGGTTGAGCTGCTTGAGGGAAGGGAGTTTGATGAGATGCTCTGCGCAGGCACTCGTGACGTTGGTGAAGGCCAGGCTGAGGTTCTCCAGGTTGCCGAAAGAGCCCGAGCTTAACAACCGGGCCAGGTCTGCATCCTGAAGAGCAAAAGACAACACGGGTCATACCTAACACACTTCTTTTTTGCCAATGACGCTGCGCAGCGACAGGATCTGACTAATCCCAGCCTAATGCCACAACTCCTGGATTGCACAGTTGGGCTCAATGCCCATGACAGCATCACTCATTTTAGAGCATTAGAAGGGAACCTCAGAAAAGTTACTTTTCCAGGAATCTCCAGAGGGGTAAATTGGTTGCAACAAAAGCATCTAAATGCCTAATTGGGGGGTGGGTCTTGCCAGTCTTTTAAGTCCTGTTTTTACCAAAAAGCAAAGCAAAACTCAGTAGCAGGGAAGTTTTCCTGTCGGTGGGATCATTCTAATAAATGCCAGACAAAAATTCAGGGGAAACAAGTTTCTGTTACTGTATCACCCCACTGTTAAATACCTACTGACTTTCTTACCAACCAACCAACCATGATCTCCGTATTTTGATGCCACGTATATTTTAATGCCATGTTATCTCTCTCTTATTATGTGTGAGGAAGTGGATTTGTCCACAAAAGCTCACATTAAAATATAAGTTATATTTTAAGGTTGCCACCATGTTTTTGTCTTTTTTATTCGTTCTTTTTTATTTGTTCTTTGTTTTTACCTATAATGCTTGCGCATCCGTTTCTCAGTCTACGTGTCGCTCTTTAAATGGTTACATCACAGTCATTGAGTGCAGAGTTCGGGTTCAAGTGAAGATTTTTACCATAAACCAAGAGGACATTTCACTTTGTTTAACCCAGCTCTTAAATCCACATGCTCAGTGCTAAATGAGTTCTGTGGCAATTTCTGAAAGTTCAAAGCACTTCACGTCTGTGCTTTCTCTGGGTTTAAAAGGGATCCTTCTCATTGGAGAACTTCCTTTTTAGTAATAAAGGACCACAGTTTAGATTCCACTCTGTCAACATTTTCCCACTTCTGATGTGACCTGCCTAAGTCCAAATTTGAAGGCCACAGCAGGAATGGGTTTACAAGCTAAGGGATGCATGTCCTGGTTCACAGGTACCACCACTTAAGTGTTCAACTCCATCAGAAAAGGGCCAGAACTTATTTTAGCTTTCACTCATTGTTTTTTCTCATTTTCTCACTCGTTTTTCTCATTGTTCAGAAATCTACTCTGCATCTTATTTGGCCTCACATGCAAATCCAGCCCAGATTCAACAAAAAGAGCTCTGCTCCCCCTATGTTTGGAAGATCACAAATGTTTGTTCCACATGCCAATTGTGTTTTACCTCAATGAAAAAGCTGAAGAAAAGGAGAGCAACTCACCGTTGATTTTGATGGCAAGGTTAACCTGGTAGGCCCGCCCTTCCTTTGCTGTGAACAAAAACACAGACTGATTACCTAAGGACACAACGGGGGAAGCGCAAATTTTGCCTCCTGGGGGCTCCAAGCGCAAATCTATTCAAGGACCTTAGATGACAAGGCAGCAGGGAGTCCTGTTTCACTCCTTGGACAGAGGCAATATGCCTTTTTGATTACTAGATGGTAGGGGATGAATCTTCCGAAGAAAGATGGCAGGGAATCCTTCCAGCATTAAAGTGGCTGCTCTTTATAAAAAGATGCCATGCTCATGAACATTTATAGACACCTGGAAGAACCCTCCCTCCCTCCTTCCTTCCTTCCTTCCTTCCTTCCTTCCTTCCTTCCTTCCCCATCAACTTCTTCCTTGCTAATTTTATACTTCCTTCTGCCATCAACTCCTTCCTCCCTCCCTCCCTCCCTCCCTTCCTTTCTTCAAGAATACAGCTCCTTCCTTCCTTCCTTCCTTCCTTCCTTCCTTCCTCCCTCCCTCCCCCGGCTCCTCTGGGAGCCACTGATGAGTGGGCACCTGCTGGAAGGAGGCAGGGCACTTAACTGCAGAAGTGAACCACAACGAACTGCCAAACCAGTGGTTTGTACACATCACTAGTCCTCTGCCTGTACCACTGCACATCAAAAGATCTCCTGTTCCACCCTGTTTTGTGTGATGGGTGGCAGAGAAGTAATGGATTCATTTCAGACTGACTAACTGGTCTTCCCCTGGGCTACAGGTGAGAGCTGGAATGGAAAATACGTCGACCCTCCGAGTCCAATATGGAGTTTTGGGGCCTGTCTAGAGATGTCCATCATGCCTCAGAGCCCATCTGCATTCCCTGCTTTTGCACCGCAATGCCAACACACACACACACACACACACACACACACACACACACACACACACACAGACAAAAGCACAACTCACCAGCTCCTTGAGCTCTCTCTGCCGGTCACAGAGCTGCTCATACATTTTCTTCCCCACATCAGTGCTCTCGAGCGTTGAGATGATCTGCAGCTGGGTGTCTTTGTTGTCAATGATGTTGTACTCAAGCATCAGGCAGAGAATCTGGCTCGAGGAACAAGACAAGAGAGGTTGGTGCTTGTGACACCATTCCGACAGCAACACAAACACGGCTTTTGTCTGGTTTCTTGGCATGCTTTGAGAGAGGGGCCCTCCGCCTAGGAATGACAGAGCTGTCCCTTTTTAATTTTCATGACAACCCCTGTGAAGGAGTGAGGGCGAAGAGTCTAGCCAAGATCACCTGACAGGCTCCATGACTAGCAGGAGACTGGAACCCTTGCCACACTAGCCTGCCTCCATCAACTGTATCCACTGCACCAGTGGTTCCCAACCTTGAGTAATCCAGGTATTCTCGGAATGTCACTCCCAGAAGCCTTTGGCAAGGAAGGCTTCTGGGAGTGGCCATTCAAGAACACCTGGGTTACCCAAGGTTGGGAAGCACTGCACTACATTACAAGGTTGGGAAACTTTGACCCTGCAGGTCATACTGGATTACACAGCCAGTGATCCTTAGTTAGGACTGACTGGAATTAAGAGTTGGAAGACCAACAATTGCCTGCTTCCACACTACACCTTGCTGTCTCACCTGCCATCCAGTTTCTTCCACCTATTTCTTAGGGCATGTCCCCCAACTTAAAGAATTTACATTGTGATCTTGAACCCAGTGACTAGATAGCAAGCCCTGCTGAACACAATTGGACTTGATCTTACACAGGATTACAATGTTACTCCACAATAATGTGGGATTCAGTTAGAACTGCTGGATAGCTCAGTGGCTTAGGAAGAAGGTGGGTGTTTGATTCCCCGCTGTGCCTCATTTATAGGGGCTAGATTCAGTGATCCACAGGATACCTGTGGAACTCCCTGCCACAGGATGTGGTGATGGCATCTAGCCTGGATGTCTTCAAAAGGGGATTAGACAGATTCCTGGAGGAAAAGTCCATCACAGGTTACAAACCATGATGGAGATGTGTAATCTCCAGGCTTAAAACCGGGGTACTTCAAGGGCCAGATGCAGAGGAGTGGTACCAGGAGACAGTCATCTAGTCTCATGCACTCCCAGACATATTTGGTGGGGCCACTGGGAGATACAGGAAGATGGACTAGATGGGCCTTTGGCCTGATCCAGCATGACTATTCTTATTTTCTTATGTTCTTATACCTCCCAGTTCTGCTGTTCTAAGGTGATTTTTGCTTAGCTGGCTAAACCTAGATGCATGTGCACCACAGTATTACCTCCACCATGGTCTGGTTGCCCCTCAAAGCCAGCAGCATGCAGGGCCCCAGTTTATTTTCAGCCAGCGAAAGCAGGAACTTTTTCGTCTTGTAACATGAACCCATTAAAATATGAACCTATGAAAGTGGAAGAGAGATCCAGGTTAGAGGTGCAGATCTGGGAAAGAGGGTCAGGTAAATGCATGATTGTATTGCCACATTTCGAGAGGAATTTTCACTCTGGAAAGCCCGTCTACTGGAAATGGGGTCTGGTGACATCATTCTTCCATCTGGGCTCATTAAAAAGTCAGACCTGCTGGGACATTAACCCTGGAGCAGAACTGTGCATTTAGTTCATGCAATCACAGCCTTGATCTTTCTCTCAGTGGCCTTCCAGGCAATCCTAAGCAAGTCTGAGATCAGCATTAAACCCCACTAAGTTTAATTCCAGATAATTCGAAGCAGTACTGGAGTCACCAAGTGTGTCTGTACTACTGCACAGTTAACAGGACTTTGATCTGACCTCAACTCAAACATTGGGCCATAGAGTTCATGCATTGCTTCTTCCAACCTGATGTCCTTCTGCTGGGTCAACTCACAACCGCCACCAGCCTAAGCCAGCTTTAGAGCAAGACAGGCCCCTACCATGCTGGCAAACAGCTCTCCATCATCATCGCACGCCACGCCACCGGGACTGTAGAGCTGGAACCAGCCATCTTTGCCAGCCCGGACGCTCAGCAGACACGAATGGACCTGAGGAGCAAACCATAGGCAAGGTCACCGACAGGGCCCGGAAAGCGGCAGAGCTCAGAAAAGTTTGCTATGCAAACCAACATTAACTTTTCCAAGCTCTGGGAATGAGCAAAGAATAACTCTTGTTAGCAGATCTATGGGTGATCCATAACAGACCATCAAGACTTTCTGATCCCCCAGTCGTTTAACTATGGGAACAACCCTCCCTGTCCCCTCACCCGCAGAATTCGGGTGCTGGAATTTGATTTCTTGCCTGTTGCAATGTCTAACACTGCTGCAACGTCAACAGCAAAGCAGAGACAACTAGGACAGGGGCTGTGTTTACATTCAATTCAAGAAGCTGTTGACACGACGTTCCTTTGTGTCCCCCCAGCGTTTGTGGGCCAAAACGAAAGCAGACAAATGGAGCAAGCTGGCAGGGCGTTGGAACACAAAGCTACTTCAAGACAGAACATTCTGAGAAGCAACAGCACCCCACGTTCCCTTTGATAAGTTACGCTAGAAAAAGACTCACTTCTTGCCTTGGATCTTCTGCAAATCTTTGAATGACGTATTTCAACTCCCTTGAAAAGGGCAAAAGAAAAAGAAAAGAGAAACAGTAAGGGAGAAAAGATGAGTGGGTCTCGGGCCTCTTCCAAAATTTACACAGCTGTCACATTTCATTCTGGCTAGGCTTTAGGTGATGGATTGCCCCTCTTTCGGAGCGGCTGCAGGCAGAGGAGGGGAGAGAACATTTCCCAGGAAGGAATTATAGAGTCTGAGAGAGTTGCCAAGAGGACTTATGGACCAGGTTTTGCAACTGCCCAGAGGCCATTCGTCTGGAACACGCAAGCACAGATCTCAACTGTTCATATACGGGGGAAGTGTTTAAGGAGTACAGTAATTTTACCCCTACCAGCTGGATAGTTCTGTGAGTTAAGAGGCAGTAGGTGGAGCTCTATCATTTTGCCTTTGAGATCCATACAAATGGATTCCTAATTCCACATTAATTAGTCAATCATTAAAGGCTTGTATATTCAGTTCACTGCCTTTCTGTCAGCCTTGATCTAAGAGGAGCCCATAACATGGAGCATAAAAGAAGCCAAGTTACACAATGAGGAACACTATTTCCATGCCTATGAGTAGAGCCAGCCTGTGGGGCCTTGGGTAAGCTGCACAGTCCCAGGGCACCCCCAGAATATGGAAATGGAAAACCACTTCCAAGGAGTCTACCTAGAAAACCCTGAAAAGCATCACCATACATCAGAACAGACCTGATGGCACATCATCATCATCATCATCATCATCATCATCATCATCATCATCATCA
>JAHTLZ010000065.1:5673890-5692186 GCA_023846285.1 Phrynocephalus versicolor
AGACTTCCTTGAAGGAGGTACGGTATAAATGGGCACAGCTCTGTCCTAAATGTTGACCTGAGATTTGCTTATTCAGGCCTTTGGTCCTTGCGGCTCCTGCAGGCATGTGGGTGCTACAGGAAAGCTATAGATAGTCTTGCCCCATTAACAGCAGCATACATGGGCTGAACCATATGTAACCAGACTTGGTCTGGAGGCGATTGAAGCATACACTTGTACTTATTAGGCTCTCTGGCGATAGCCAGGAAGTTGCATGTGGTGCCAGCAGAACCTCCAAAGCCAGTCCTACACAGGATGCCTTACAGCTTCCTGTGTAGGACTGTCTTTGAGTCTAGGAGAGAAGGCTCGAAGACTGGGCGATTCTTGCTGAGTGGCATAGCCTTTTCATCTCTCTGAGAAAATTCCCTCACGTAAAAAAAGACATTGTTCTGGTTTTATTCTATATACAAAATCTCAAAGCACACAAATGCATCACCATTGCTAGTTCTGGGTTATTTATCTCAACGCAGTCAGTTATTTGTAAACAAATAAGCACTTACTTTGTGAACTTCTCGTGTGCAAGAGCCCTGGGGGGAGGAAAGAGAGAAAAGAACATCAAATAATGAATGATTTTCCTTTCAAAGTAATTCTGAGTATAAGGATTCGAGAACTGTCACAAATTACAACTTGGGTTCTACATCCGAGCAATGCTGTGTATGACAATGTACAGACTATCTGCAAGATACAAATGGGGGCTAGGCTCCAAACCAAAACTCCGGTTTGGTGTGCTGGACTTTTCGTCCCCAGTAAGAATCACCAATGGCAACCTGGAGAGCAGAAGATGGGCAAAAAATAACATTGAGGCAGAAATAAATCAGGCAGAGGTGACCATGGCCAGAAGACAAAAGCTTGCCCTGGCCAGTGGAAACAACTTGAATTAATTGTAGAATGGTGAATCAACACTTGCATAAATTCCACTGAATCAATATGTCTAGCTATTGGATTTAGGCCCTTAAATAACACCGACTACGTGAACATGGCCCCATTATTTTGGTATTTGTGTTGCTTATATGGAGCAGAATGCAGTGACCTACTAGTATTCTGGGATACAGCTCTGTACTTAAAATACGTTTAGAAATGTGCAGCTTGAGAGAAAATGTGTTTAGAAATGTAGGTTTTTGCACAAACACAAAACATTCAAAATATTTTAAAATAAGAATGTTCAAGTGGATGTGAAAAAAACAACCTCTCATTAACTACAAGCTATGTGGTCGCATATCTTGCTGCAGCCAACTGCAGCTAATTGTCAAGGTGCTAGAACATATCTTGATCATGTGATCAGTCAAAACACAACTGGGATGTGCTTCCAACCCTTCGCTAATTAGTAACAATTAGCCATGAGACATTATGCAAACCTCACACAGCTGTCAATAGGATTCTGGCCAATGGTGGAACAAAATGGAACAGAATTATGAATACGACCATGGATTTGACAAGAATCAGAGGCAGACCAAACCATTCTCCCTAAAATATGGTAATATCCTGCAGATTGTAGGATCCCTAATTGTGTGGGATAAACTATATAGGGAAGAAAATGAGGAAGGATGCATGACAAACCATTTTACAATTTCTTTCAAGAACAACCTGAAACAATGGTGTGTGCCATTAACTGCACTCCAGTGGGAGAATTCAGGTTGCAACGTGCTGGATTTTGCTGGAATGGTGTTTCCCTTTTAATCTTTCTAAAATAACCCACATGTCTAATCTAGGAAGGGGGAAACTATAGAAGCCAATGGATTGCCCCTCTTTCAGAAGCATTAGGAAAAGAAAAAATGTGTGGTGCTAAGAGGGAGCGAAATGACAGACACTGATATTGTTTCAAAACAACATTGACAGCGAGCCATGGGTTATTGCTAGTGTCTGTGTTCTTCAGCTGAAATGCCTACCTTACCAGAAAGGTGAACCTCCATGTGCAAACTTAGCCCACGGAACATCTTTCTTGGCTCCAGTTAAGAGCAATTATAGCAGCTCCAATAACCATGGCAGACATTACAACGAGAGGCTACTTTTGATAACGGCAGCACACATTTTCCTTGTCAGGTGATGCCTTCTATCAGGAGGTGACAGGGGCAGCCCTGCCATTTTCCTACAACGTTTCTTTTCCACGGTGGGCTTCAAGAAATGTTACAGCCACATTGCTAGACATGGGCTGCCATAATCCAAGCAAGGTAAAAAAAAAATGCTAACTGGTCAGCACAAGTGAGTTTACCCCCGTGTTCCCTTTTAGAGAGAAAGGCAGGAGAGAAAGAAATGAAACGCATAAACAAAACCTATGTCTGCTATTATCACATTTTAGGAACACAAGTTGGATCCATCAAGATTGTGGTCACGGTGGCTTCCCAGTGGTGGCCTCATTTGTACGAAATTCCCTTCCATGTGAGATACCTTTGGATCTTCCTTTTAGCTGCTTGTTGGCTGTTTTAGCTGTTTGTTGGGGGCTGCTTTTAACCGTATATGATGAATGGTCCTTGATTTATTGCAGCAGCTGCTGATCCTTTTATGATGTAATGTCCGATGTTGATACTTTTAGTGTATCTTGTATCATTTCTAAAAAAAATTTTTTTTACTGTGAACTATCTAGGGGATGCCTTCAGCCTGGAAAGGGAGCAGATAAATGCCAAGAGAGACAGAGGGAAAGTATGCTGAAATTAATCTACGGGGAAATGCTCTCATCCTAAAAGCTAATGGAAACTTTTTAGGGCCTCGTGACAGAAACTGAACACATTTGTAAACAGGATTTGCTACGCAGTCCAAGTCCCAGGTGTGTCCATTAATTGCACTGCAATTAAGGCCTGGTCACATCTCATTAGCGTGGTACATTAGTCAAGCAATTAAGGGTCACTTTGAAGGAGTGCAGTCTCCCTCAGCGTCCTGTGCTGGCGGGGAGGGAATCCCCTTTTAAAAAGGCCTAATTCAGCCCAGGTAAAATGATGCCCATGTAGCCTTTCTGGGAAAAAATGATTAGTTTGTGAAAGGCCAGCCTGAGAGATGAGATAAGCTGGCAAATTGGACAATGGCAGGCTATAATATTTGCCCCTCTGAGATCTGCATTTCATAAACGCTTGGTGTCATTAATAGGTTCCAGAGGAAGACCATCTGAACTCTTGAGCTGCATTCAGAGATTGCACAGAGAACAAGGTATGTTTTTGTCCTTGTTTTTGTTTTCCATTGGAACAACTTCCACTCGTTTTACCTCCCAGCTCAATCCTTTGTTATTTGATCCTACGAAGGAATTTGTCCCCAACACTTTTTACTTTCTGGGAAGAAACTGCAGCTCAGTAGGAGCCTGCTAGAGATGGGACCTGCCTTGGGTATCCTTTCACTGGGAGGAGAAAGTAACCACACGGCACTGCTTTCCAGGGCTTAAGCTGAAGATAAGATAAAGACAGAGCTCAGAATGTCCTCTTTCGATGCACTTCAAGGATGCCTTTGCATTTCGCAGGTCAAACAAACCAGTAAACTGAACACGGGCTGACGTCTTTCAGTCTTGCCCTTAACAGCTGGTTTCCTGGCTCATTAACAAAGCTTTGCCTTCCTCGTTGCAACCTCCTCCTCCTCCTCCTCTCCCTCCTCTGACCGAGAAAAGAAAACAAGGGGCAGAAGAAGTCAGGGGTGGCGCCACCAAGGAGAAGCATGGCTGAATGGCTTTAGCATTGCTGCACAAGAGTGCAGCAATGATCGTGTGCGGGCTGAGGGAATCAACGTTCTATAAGGCAATTCTAAAAATGGGAGCACCACAAACAAAAGCATTTAACTTTTTAACTTAAAGTTTAAAATCAGCATCACATCTGGCACAGTTGTATTGTAGCAGGCAATCTGCTCCTGCTCTATGCCAAATTTGGAGATGTTTGAGCAAAGGGCTTTCAAGCTATGAATTTTAAAAAGCGAGCACTAGTTAGCATGAAAAAAAGGAGTCCTGTTTTCTAATTTTTCCCTGGTTGGTAACTGTGAATCACACAACAAGAGGGTATCTTGTAGACCATCTTGAATGCTTCCAATGGTGTTGTCAGCATTCAGGATGCCCTTTGTTATGCAAAATTTGACATTTAATTCTCCTGTTGACAATATGGCACAGAGATATTTGTGCTGTTTTGAATCACAATATTCCAAATTCATAAACTGGAGGCTTAAAAAAAGAATACAATATTTTATGATTGCTAATTTAGCCTCAAAAGCAGGCAAAAGGGAAAATGCTCCTTGATTCTTGTATGTTGTCTTGAATTAGCTCAGAGTGAGATGCTGCCCTCCATCAGAGCATAAGAACATAAGAAGGGCCATGCTGGATCAGGCCAAAGGCCCATCTAGTCCAGCTTCATGTATCTCACAGTGGCCCCACCAAATGCATCTGGAAACGCACAAGACTAGATCCCTATCTCCTGCTACCACTCCCCTGCATCTGGCCCTTGAAGTACCCTGGTTTTAAGCCTGGAGATTACACATCTCCCTCATGGTTCGTAACCTGGGATGGACATTTCCTCCAGGAATCTGTCCAATCCCCTTTTGAAGGCATCCAGGCCAGATGCCACCACCACATCCTGTGGCAGGGAGTTCCACAGACTAACAACATGTTGGGTAAAAAAAAAATATTTTCTTTTGTCTGTTCTCACTCTCCCAACCCTTAATTTGAGTGGATGTTGCCTAGCTCTGCTATTTTGTGAGAGGGAGGAAGAGCGTCCCTCTATCCACTTTACTCATGCCCTGCATTATTTTGTACGTCTCAATCATATCCCCCCTCAGGCGCCTTTTTTCTCGGACTAAAGAGCCCCAAATGTTTCAGCCTTTCATCATAAGGCTGAAACATAAGGCCCAGTAAGCATTTTAGTCACTCTCTTCTGCACCTTTTCCAGAGGTTTACCCAACCAGCACGGGCAATGATAAGGGATCATGAGATCTCGGGCTAGCAATAAACAGATATGCCCCACCCACGCCCAATATCCTTGTCTCAAGTTCAGGCTTTCTCTTGGACTTGAAATTTTCTATCCTGCATCTTCCGGGTAGAAATATGTATGTGACGAAGTTTTTTCCCAGAATGCTGTGGCAGAAGCCAAGGCCCCTCCCCAACCACAAGACAACACCGACTTACTCTTTGGGGAACGGGATGGGCTGAAGCAGGCTGGCGAGAGCCGGTCTCCAGTCTTCGTAGTCTGACCTGGAAGAGGAAAAGGGCTGTGATCCTGCCGGCCAAGAAGAAAGACCTCATGGATTCATAAATATAGCACAGGTTGCTCGCCACAGAGAATGGCAAGAAAGGTAGAGAAGGCTGCTTTAGGTCACCCGTTTGGGAATCACAAAAGGACAGCAAGTCATTTGTGATGCTACTTTGTTGTCGCTGCTTCTGTACGGCCAACAAAAGGGGGGGAGCGCCGGTGAGGGCTGAGGGTTTGTTCCAGGTACTCCGATACCACTAATCCCCTCTTACATCCAAGATTCAAGGGATTTCATTAATAAAATCGAACCTATACAGATTAAAGAACATGACCTCCTGATTACCATGGATGTCAACTCTCTTTATACCAGTATAGCAATAGAAGAAGCCTTATCCATCATATATGACACTTTGCTAAAAAGAACAGAAGAACATCCCCCCTCATTCTTTTTACATGATCTAGCCGAAATATCCCACACTAAAAACTACTTCAAGTTTGACAATAAATTTTACTGGCAAGTCAAAGGGGTTGCCATGGGTTGCCCTATGGCCCCTGAAATAGCCAACCTATATATGGAAGTTTTTGAGAGACGCATTTATTCCCCTTCCAATCCTTTCTTAACACACATTGTTAAATGGTTCCGATAGCCAGGTCCCTGGTTGGCTTTGAGTAAGAAGCACTTTGCGATCCGTAACTGAGAGTGCCATTTCTCAGCATCATAGAATCACTGGAGTTGGGAGGGTCCTGGAGTACCAACAAGCTCCCCCCCCCCCGGCTCAAGGCAAGAATCCCAATCAAAGCAGATCTGACAGATGGTTGCCTGATCTTCTCCTCAAGGCCTCCAGCACCGCAGTGCTCATCACCTCCTGAGGTCACTCATTCCATTATTGTATGACATTCACACATAAATAAGACTTCTGTGGACTAGGCTGGGGATGGTGGTAGACCAGACGAGGCCTACAAATCCCCCCCCCCCCCGAATTCCACTTCTGAGGTAAATTTCTCTTTTTCAAAAAGGCTTTTCAAAGTTATTTTCTGACTTGGTAACTTTTTGGTAGAGATGGATACACAATGAAAAACAAAACGCTGTTTTGTTGTTTTGTTATGTAGCAAATTACTTCATTACGGAATGAAACGGTAGGACGCATTTTGTCCTGAAATGAAACATCCTAGAGGAATGGAAATGGCAGGGGAACTTCATCAAGCTCTTCCCTGTAAGCTCCCCAAATTTGGAGAGGTTTGGGGGTGAGGGGTCTGGGTTATTAAGCCCCAAAGGGGGTGCCCCACAAAAAAAATCATTCTAATTGAAGGAAGCCAAGCTGCTAATCGCTTGCCCACAAGGGGGGCTAATTGCGGTTTTCTGATTCAATAAGAATGATTTTCTCCTTGGGGAACCACTTTGGAGTTTAATAACTCACCCCCACTGACCTCCCAAACCTCTCCAAATTTCAGGGGCTTACAGGGAAGAGCTCGAGGAAGCTCCCTTGCTATTTTGGTGCCTCTAGGACCCAGGGGAGCATAGCGCTTCATTTTGTTTCATTTTATTACAAAATTGATTTAAAGATTTGTTAGTACAGTAACCACCCGCGATCGGTGAAAATCCGTGATACGCGGAAGCAGGTGGGGGGGCTGGGGTGGGGTGGGGTGATCGCATGTGCCTGTCCAAGAAATCTTGGGGCAGTGTGTGCCAGTGGAGGCAGGGTTATCTGACCTCCTGCTGCCGCCCGCCTGCGCCGCCCGAGGCTTCTTGTCCATGCCGTCTCCATTGAAATGCATTGCCAATGCACTTCAATGGAGAAAATTTTCCCCATTGGAAAACATTGCCTCAATGCTTTCTAATGGGGAAAATTTCTCCATTGAAATACATCGACAATGCATTTCAATGGAGATTGCGCCCCCCACCCCTCCAGAAGTCTCGGAGCTGCACAGGGGGGCGTCGGGGGGGATCACATTGCTCCCCAACACCCCCGCCCAGTTCCAAGCCTTTCTGCAGGGGGCCGGGGGGCTGCGGGGAGTGATCCGATCTCTCCCCAGCGCCCCCCCCGCCCGGCTCCGAGCCTTTATGGAGGGGCCCGGGGCGGATGTGGGGAGTGATCCGATCGCCCCCCCGCCGCCCCCTGCGCAGCTCCGAGGCTTTTCGGAGGGGTGGGGGGCGGCGCAGAGCGACCCGATCGCCCCCCTGCCCCCCAGCGGTGCAGGTACTGCGATCCCGTGACATAGTGGGACCGCGGTACCTGAACCGCGAAATGGCGGCGGGGGGGTGACTGTAACAAATCGAAACATAACTACTAAAGAAACAAAATGCTCTTTTTCCATTTCGTGCCCATCTCTACTTTTTGGACTCTTTCTTTTGCCTTCCTCTCCAATGGGATGATCTTTCTAACCCCTCTCTTTTGTTTTGCAATGCAAGTTCTTTCCACAGATGTCACTGTAAATAATGTCATTCTTCAAAAAGCTTGTTGACTTAAACATCAAATAAAAGAGGGCCCGCAGCTGTGAGATAGAACATATGCTGTAAGTGCAGCCACGTCTTGCTTCCTTGACTTCTTATATGTCAAAATAATAGAACTGCAGAACTGGAAGTGATCCTACAGGTCACTGAGCCAGCCCGTGTCAAGGAGGCCCAGTGGGGAATCGAACACCCAAGTCTGCCTCCATCCTGATGTTTTGGACCCTAACTCCCAGAATTGCACACCCTTATTGCCAGTGACAAAGGACTGTGGGAATTGTGGTCCAAAACCTCTGGAGGGCCGAAGTTTGGACATGCCTAGGTTAGGTGATTATGCTGCTTAGCCATTCAGGAAAGAGAATCTGAGGCACCACCATAAGAAGCTGGAGAGCTGCTGTGAACCAAGGAAGAGTACTGGTGGGGCTGGGGGGCGGGCGCCATGTGGCCTTCCAGATGTGACTAGACAGCAGAGCCCACCAGCTCTTGCCAGCACAACCAAGTGTAAAGGAGTCGGCAGGGTTGCAGGCCAACAACCTCCAGAGGATATTGGCTGCCCACCCCTGAAGCCCATAAATACATGGCGAGCCCAGAGCTTTGAGGAATGGCTTTTGAAATACGACTCCCAGGATCCAATCCCCCGTGGTGGGGGATTTTTCAATCTCTGGGCAATAAATAGGACAAAGCATCAAACCTTATAAGAGCAGCCTTGCTGGGACAGGCCACAGCCCAACCAGTCCAGCATTCTGTCTCACACAGCGGCTCGCCGTTTGCTTCAGGGTATGGATATGTCAGATGGATGGATATGTATGTTTGCAGGGTGCCTGCTGTACCACACTCTGGACCTTGGCAGAAGGGGTAGCTTTTATTCCAAAGACCAAAACAGGTCTTGCCATTTAAGGCAGAAAGCATCCAAGTGTGGTAAGCTGCGGCCCAACGGGGTCCTTCCTTCCCCTTTTCCACATCCCTCCCAACCTAATTCCTCTGGGCTGCTATGCAGGGACTCTTCCTTAAAATTCCTTGCTGCCCCCCCCCCCGTCCTCCCCAGCTGTGGCTCTCTTGCAATGCAATCCTTGCTGCCAAGTTTTTGGAAAGGTTGCAGCTGGCAGAAGTATTCTGTCCCGTGGGCAAAGCCCTGGGGAGCAACTGCAGATCAGAGATGGGAAAGTGCCCCCCCCCCCCCGCAATTGGAGGACTATTTCTCCTAAAATGTCTCCAGCCACATGGTGAGTGGTAGGCCCCCAAAAGGATGCATGCCCGGCCTGTAGTGCAGCTAGTCCAACCCAGTCAAGGACATATAAGGCTTCTGATAGAAAGGATGCGTTCTTCACATCAGCTCCACCGCAGCGGTTGGCTTTCTTTTCAAAGAGCACCTGGGGCCTTCCCCTCCCCCATGTCCAGTGCCCTCAAGCTGAAGAAGAATTTGAAAAAGCACCCTCCTGATCATGAGGAGCCGAAGTAATGCCAAGAATGTATGAGCAGCCTGAGGCAACCCTGCTCAACAGGACAGGAGAGACTCTAATGGAACTATCTGAAGCGTTCGGCTGACCTACTGGGAATGCTGACAAGTATCAATGTGAGCTGAAAGGAGACTGAAGCTTACACACACCCACACCCTCCCCAGTATGCTTCCCCCCATCCCAAGAAAAAAATCAACTGGCAGGCAGCAACTGGCCAAATTACTTCTTCATTAATGGAGTGTACATGCAGCTTTTTTGGCAGGATCCTTCCCCAAATGAGATACAATCAAATATTCTCAGGTCCTTCCAATCGGTGTTAGAAAACCAGCCCCAAAACTGACAACTGAACCAAATCGGTATATAACAAAAATATCCACAAAATAGAGCCCAAGTTTCTGCTGTTGTTAACTATAGCCAGAGGTTCCTTGACACACGGACCATGGTTGGTTCTCACAATGCAAAGCTTCAAGGGAAAAGATCTGAATATCAAATGGAATGCCTTGAATTGGCTCAAGATGCGCTCCATACACCCATCTCTGTCTCTGGCAGTGCTCGGAAAAGTTACTTTTTCAGACCAGAGCTCCCAGCAGTCACTTGAACCTTCATGGGGGGGGGGAACCACCTCGCCTTCCTGTTTTGCAGCCTCATGTGGACAAGGGAGAGGAGTCATCAGAACACAAGGAGCAGCCCAGAAACGACGGCAACCGTGTGCCTGAATGGTCAGCGGTGCTGAAGGGGTTAATGTGCAAACAAAAAACATAGGCATTTCAGCATCAAGATACTATTTTGGGTGTGCTCCCAGCTGGCCAGATGCCTGCTATATTCATTAATGCCAGTGTTTGACTTATCACCCTGCTATTTGCAAATCTTTCTGGATGCGTGCAGATGTCTGTGAAGATTCTCAGTCATCCAGGTGAGTTTATCTGGAAGCTGAGTCATGGAAACTGGACTTCTTTTTCTTGAGAGATAGAAATGTTTTGCTGCTCATTCAAATAGCTTCATCAGTCTGAAGAAAGCTAGTTGCAAGTCCTCCATCTTATAGTCCGCTTTGACCTCTTGTCACCCTGGTCTGAAATGGGCTCATAAGATGAACAATGGCCTGAATAGGCTTATTAGGTAGACAACCTTAAGGCTGCCTTAAGGCTATGGATACTATTGTCTACCTAACGAGCCTATTCAGGCCATTGTTCATCTTATGAACCTAATTCAGACCAGGGTGAAAAGAGGTCAAAGCTGACTATAAGATGGAGGACTCGCACTATCTCTCAAGAAAAAAAGAAGTCCATTTGCCGTGGCTCAACTTCCAGATGCCTGCAGATGTTGAAGGAGGTGACTGTTCTCCCTCCCCTCCCGGGTAGTTCAGGGGAGCACACTTTGCAAAACCTACTCACAGCATCTTGAGTATTTCTACATAGCAGGCCAGGATGCGGTCTGCCTGGGCGCTGAGTTCGATGCTCATGGTGCTACAGGTGGGGCTGACCATCAAGCAGTCTATCAGGTTGGGTTCGCTGTCGTTGCCGACACTGGCCGTCATCTTGTGGTTGGCCGTGTTGTTGCGCTCGACCTCCACGTGGATCTCGCTCGACGTGACGATGACCGATTTGAGGCGGGACTCAGTCAGCGTGGCCTCTTGCGACACCAAGTCGGGACTTGTGTGGAGGAGCCGAAGGGGCAGGTTGGGTTTGCGGTCGCAGGGCTGCTGACAGCCGTTCCGAATCTCCTTCAGGCTCGGAGAATTGTCTCGGCTATATATATATTTTAAAAAAAGAAATGAAATAATAAAATGAAATGGATGGCTTTACTAGCTGGATGTGGGGAAGAAGCCAAACTTTGGCCGAACTGTGTTGCAACAGAAATTCTCTTGGCTTTTTTGGCCACATGTTGTGGTTAGACAGGCCTATTTATACTTCAGGAGAACAATTACGTCGTCCTCAAAAAACTGGACATCTCAGGCCCTATTTTCTGAAGGTATTTGAACTCAGATGAAATGGAAGGGAATGCCGCCCTCCTTTTGAAAGGACAGAGAGCCGTGATGGCATTGGCCCTGGAGAAGACAGCTGGCCAAGGCAGGTTATGACCTTTCCCACAAGGTCAGAAGGCGAAGCTGGTTCATGGGCCCGTTTGACCCACAGAGGAACCTCGGAGCCTATGGCCCAGATTTTGGCACACAGGGGATCCCATGGGGCTGCAAGCCTCTCCTCTTATGGCCTCAGGTCAAAAAAAATGAGGCTATTAAAAGACCAAGAAATGCATCGCTGCCACAGCATTGCTTATTTGCAGCTCGAGAAGGCAAAGGAGCAGCGGGATTTTCCTTCCAAACCTCCCAGTGAAAGGGCAACAGACCTTTGGCACTCCAGATGTTTTGGAGTACAATTCCCAAAACCCCCACACTGAATTCCCAGTGGCAAAGGGCAAGGGAGTCGTAGTCCAAAACATCTGGCATTCTGAAGGTCTACCTACCCTGTTCTAATACCAAAGACGACCACTACATTCAGCCCTCCTCGCCAGTGCCACACACAATGGGCGCTTTTACATGACCCCTAAGATCCGCTGGCAACTTAAATTCGGACCAGAGATCTTGGAGGTTTGCTCCTCTTCCTGTGTTCCCACCCCTCCGCACTCCCTTGCTCCTGTCTGCCTGAGGGGAGGGAGAAAAAAGGGAGAAAAGAATGCAGGCTCACCTCCACTCTGCCCTCGGGAGCTGCCCCGGGAAGCATTCCAGTCTCTTAAAGGTGTGGGGGCAAAAAAAAAAAAACCAAACAAAAGGGAGGAGAGCCCAGCACTCACTGCCTTGCAATCCGCATCAGAAATTTTTCACCTTCGGAGACCAGGTACTTGGAAAATGCGCTGGGACACGCTTAGGTGGGCGTGGTCATACTTAATTTTTTTTAATAGTCCGGAGCTGGTGGGAAAACAATTTTAAGCTCCGCATCTGGGAGCCCCTTGCCTCGGATTTTAGGGGTCATGTAAAAGCGCCCAATGTCATTTCTTGCCTCTGGAATCAAGTCCCGTTAGGGTCAGGTGCATGTGTTGAGCCTGGGACTTGTGCAGAAATTCAGAATGTTGGTTTAGACTGGATCAATCCATTATCTTTTTGCCAGTGTTGTTTACACTCATATGGCCATGGTTAATAGGGTTTCAGGCAGAACCTCAAGTCTAATGAATGCAAAACACAAGGCCTTCTATTGTCCCTGCTCCACACCCAAGATCCCAACATTTGAATACACACAAAAGCACACACAGAGATTCATTGGGAGCACAGTAAATGTAGCATATAAAAGGGACCATGCTGTGCAAGTACATATTTTTTGGAGTAGAATGCCTATGTAAACTTGCATATTGAAAATTAATTTCTATCATCCATCATTAAAGAACTGTAAGTTCGTTTCAAAATGTTAACACATTTCAAGACTTCTGGTAAGCGGCAGAGGCCTCTCTTGCCTCATTTCCGTCTTCCCACCACCAACGGACCTCTCTGCTGTTCCTTCTTAAGACTTAGAATCTATGCAAGAATGAGAAAACATCTGAATTTCACATGGACAGTCTGTCCTGCTATTTAGAAACTGGATAACTGTTTTCTAATTTCAGATAGGATACGTGCCAGTCCATTTGGCTAACCTTACCTAGTCCATCTGGTCATGCTGCCCGGGGAACTCAGAGAGTTATAGTTCAAAAACACAAATGTACACCACTCCAACATGGAAGTGGTAACCTTTTTTCTCTCCTTCAGGCTCCCATTCCAAGAGAGGAGCCTCCCCCCACCCCCAGAAATCTGGGTACTTATTTTACCGACCTTGCAAGGATGGAAGGCTGAGTGAACCTTAAGCCTGCTACCTAGAATTGAACCCCAGGTTGTGAGCACAGTTACAGCGTCAGCACAGCATTTTAGCCACTGTGTCACAAGGCACCTATTAAAAACAAAGGCATGTTTTACACCCCATGCCCTGCTGTGTGGGTTTTATAATAACCTGGGCAGCCCAAGGGCCACCAAGAAATTGTGAACCATGTGGAGAAACAACTATTGCCAAGTTTAATTGCACGACAACTGACCTGTTGATGAATTCTTCGTAACAAGAATAAATGGCGGCTAAGCAGACTGCAACGAGATTCGGAAGGACTCTGGGATGGGGGCATTGTCCAGTAGGACCATGCATGCTGAAATGAAAACAAAACCGTTATGAGGGCACAAACACAGAGAGGTGTGTGTGTGTGTGTGTCTGTGGGGGGGAACCTCAGGCATTCTGGGTCTAATTTTGTCTTCCTGGGAACCTGCTGCAGTGTCCCTGACACTCTCCAGCTGGTGCCTGTAGATGTTGGGAGTCCGAAATCTTGTTTTAAAGAATAATTTCTACTCCCGGAAGCTTCCAGGGGACACAATTCTCTATTTTGCTTCAATAACAAGTAAATAAATGCTTCCAGTTATTTTCTTTTCTTTGCAGGGTTGGTCCAGTATGGCCATAAAATCGGGTAGTGGCTACATAACAGCCCAAGTGTGCTCACCCATGTAACTAAGATAAAACAAACGGCAGCCTCCCCCAATTGGCCATGCTGCCTGCAAGGGATAGGAGTTGTAGATGGAGAGATGCAGAACCCACCAAAAGAATTGGAAGAGAACTAGGCACGGTGCAGGACTACAGCCTTGCGTTCACCCAGAGTTTGCCGCTACATTCGCAGCAGAATGATAAAGAACCTGAATTCTGCTGCTGACCGTGAAAAGCAAGACAAAAAACAGTGGTACCTTGTATAAAGGAATTACCGGTAATTCGTTCCAAATGAAATTATGTTATGGAAATTTTCCTTTATACATATTTCCCATAGGAATGCATTGAAAACAGAGTAACCCATAATCGCGACCATTTTTATGTTGTACGGATTCGCCCCATAGACGATTCTGTTAAGCAAGTTTCCCCTATCTCTGGAATTTTTTACATTGTACAGATTTTATGTTATACAAACCATTTGTTACACGAGGGCCCGCTGTACCTGAATATGAAGAGAAAGGGTCATAACAGGATTAACACCCTAAAAGGGGCAGAAGAACTAACCTGTGAATAAATTTCTTCACCACTTCCATACCAGCATTCAGTTCATTTAACGCCAGGATGTACTCCTGAGTAAAAAGCCTCAGCCTGGGGCATTTTCCAAAATCCTGTCCGGCATAAGGAAAGAAGAGACGAATTAATAAAGTCAGAGAGGGATGGATACCAGGTTTCAATCTATGGCTGTTTAAAAGAACTGTTACAATACTTAGTTAGCTGAACGTATTTTAATAATGGGGAGGAAAACTATTAGCCACCATTTCCTATTCTCTCTTCTCCGAATTAACAGCTGTCTCTTATCTGGTACCTTGCAAAACCACTACAATCTCCAACATTCCGTGCCAGCTGAGGATGATGGGCCTTGGAATGCAACACTTTTGCCAGGTGGGCAGTTTACGGAGCATGGAATCAAAGCAATCCAACTGCCTACAGGATTCTTACATACTCCGTTGTGCCAAGGCACACATTTTCATTTTTCAACACCACTTCTGGTTCGCTGCTTTCCTCTGTGTCCATGACCCCCACAACTCATTAGTGGTTGGCATTCTTTCGACAAGCCAAACTGCAATTCCTTTGTTCGCTGAGAGCACTGCATTCTAGTTCACAGCCTGCTGTGGCAACTTTGAGGCTGAAGAGAGATGTCTAAATTTTATAAACTGATTTAATGGATGGTTGGATGAATAAATGGGTGGAGTCCAGCCTAGCTAGATCAAGCGAGGTGACCAACCACCTGATTTTGGAGTACGAAATTAATTATTGGGATTTCCCCCTCCCCTTCCAGTTGCTGCAGGAGTTTTGTGTCTCCGGTTGCTACACAATCATGGCATGGGAACCCTCCTCCTTGATTTGGACGGATGTGTTAAGGAGGCCAGGGCAAATTTCCTGGGACAGCAGAATAAAAAAAACAGTCTGGGAAATGTTTTAAAAAGCCATATGTCTTTTGGCCTGGCTAGTATTTGGATGAGCAACCACCAGGGAATACCAGGTGGTGTAGGCACCTGGAGTAGGAATTCCTGCCAAGAAAATTCCATGGACATGGAGTCACAAAAGTTGGTCATGACTGTAATGACCCCACCACCACCACCACCACCACATCATCAACAACAAGATGTCTTTTCTAAATCTCTCTCTGTGTCTTGAGCTTCGCTCTTGGAAGACAGTGACAGTCTGTATACTAGAAAGCTACCGGCCTACTATGATGGTAGACACACACACACACACACACACACACACACACACACACACACAAAAGGCTCATCCAGCCTTGTCTTGTCTTGCCACTGTTTCCAAGTGGTCCAACTCTGAGCTCCACTAGACCCCTGGGGGGAAAAGCTCATTATTTTGAGGTGCTGTACAACTTCAGTGTCCAGACAACAAGGAGATGGGGATGAGGACTGTCTGGTGAAATTCTCCTCCCTGTTAAAACTGTCCTTATGCGACAGCTGATTGACGATTTTTTTTCGTAACTCAATTTTCCCTATACCCACGGATTTCTATTTGGAACTTGAATTTTTCCTAACTTGTGGCATTCATAACTCGAAGTACCACTGTGCCTCAGTTTACAAAGTCAAAGACTTTGGGACATTGAGAGACAGAATATTGTTGGAAGAGTTAATCCAATTTGCTCCCCTTTATATTACGGCCTAACCCTCAACCCAGAATTTGGTTCAAATTATTTCAAGAATCTCTTGAATCCTCAAGAAAGACGGGCGTTTATGTTGGCAAGACTGAACATCTTTCCTTCCACCGTCACTCTAGGAAGATACTCTAAAATGCCTTACAAGAGCAGACTATGTAAATTCTGCAGGTTGGAACCTGATTCTGTTGCACATATTCTGACTCGATGTCCCGGCCATCATATTAATCAACAACAATTAATTAGCTCCATTATTTCCAAATTTTCAACAACCCCTGAGACTATTACTGCTACTCTCTTGGCAGACAAAGATAAAAGTGTGACAGAGCTAATAGCTAAATATTTATTACTAGTTTCTCAAAAGAATAGCCCTGCTTCCTTTTAAGTTTGGTTTATGGTAACTCCCAATTAATATGGTCGCTATTCAGGCGCTGAGAGGGCTGCCTATTGTAACTATTTTAACGACTATTTTATGCCAATAAAGGTGACTTTGACTTTGACATACCAGCATGTTTCTTAAAGTGTTCTGTTTATATACCACCCCATACCACTTGAAGTAGTCTCTGGGCAGTTTACAGGTTTTAATTACAGTATGTAGGCTACACATTGCCCCCCAGCAAGCTGGGTACTCATTTCACTGGACGCAGAAGGATGGAAGGCTGAGTCAACCATGAGTCTGCTACCTGGGATTGAACCCCAGGTTGTGAGCAGTTTTAGCTGCAGTACAGGCATTTAACCACTGTCCCATGAGGATTATGCTGGCAGACCAAGGTACTACTGTATTGAGTATCCCCAAATGGCAGAGGCACAGATACACCAAAAGATTTTGTGTTTAAAGCAAAGCAAAGCAAAGCAAAGCAAAAGTGTTCTGCTTATATACTGCCCATACCATTTCAAGTAGTCTCTGAGCAGTTTACACTTTTAATTACAGTATGCAGGCTACACATTGCCCCCCCCCCCCCAGCAAGCTGGGTACTCATTTTACCGACCTCGGAAGGATGGAAGGCTGAGTCAACCATGAGCCTGCTACCTGGGATTGATGTGACTATTAAAAATTGAGGTGACTATGACATGCTTTTTATTAACCTTCGTAAGATGTGGTGGGGTTAAGAGAGAATCTAGAAACATGAACATCACTGAAATCTGATTCTACATAAGTCAGCTCCCGACAAAAGGCTTTTTTTCTTTTCTTTTTTTGTTGGGCAGGCTCTCATTTCTCTGTGAAATTCTTCTGTCTGATTTCCTACAATCCCTGACTGTGAATTTCCCCTGGCCTGACTGAGGACATCAGTGCATGAGGTCATAAAATGAATCAAGGTGCTTTGACTGATGTGTGCTTCCACTGACAAGGGCCCTTAGAATAAGAAAATCTCCTACGATAGTTTGGGAGGGGGCTGTCTAAACCCACCTCCCAGAAGGAGACAGAGGCAGCTCACCAACTCCCATCACTGGGGCAACACGGAGTCCCAAAAAGAGATGACAAGAGAGAGAGAGAGAGAGAGAGAGAGAGAGATGCTGCCACAGCAATTCATATTTGCTTTGTGTGGCCCAGGCAGGTGACTCATGTTTATAAATAACCATCTCCCATCAACATGAAATCCAACAGATCAGTGCTTGTCTTTCCCAAACATCTCTGAGTCTATTTGTGATATATTATCTGGATCGTCTGATGGATTGTTTCTCTGCACCATCACTTCCTGCTCTTCACATCAATGATGAAGTACAGTATATGAAGAGAGTGACAGATTCTTTGTCTCAAACATAGGATTCCATGGAGTCAAGGCCTAAATCCAGAGCACAGAAAGACTGATGCATCAAAGCACTAGGGAAGAGTTCTATGTTTGCATCTGATACAGGCACAAGATCCCTGTGCCTGTATCAAAGCCTTCGATGCAATCCTATGTCTTCCTCTCCCCCTACTGTTGCAACAAAGCCTAGTGATATCTACATGCATTGGGCCCTTAGCTTTCCTCCCTATCGCTATCCCTTTCCTTTGTCATCTTCATTGCAGAGATTTAAACAAAAAAAACTCTTCAGGCCCCTCGTTGTTGCTAAAGGTCTACCCATAGAAAACAAAGGCAACTCAAGGGAGATTAGAATCATAGAATGATGGATTTGAAAAAGGGCTGGTCCGGTTTTGTTTTGCTTTTTTGAATGCCTCCAGCATTGGAGTGCTCACCACTTCCTGGGGGAAGTGGGCTCAATTTAATAATACTAAAAAAATTAAACCCCCCCCCCCCCCCCGATATTCATCCTAAATCTCCTCCTGTAGCTTGAGCCCATTATTTCGTGCAAGATCAGGCCCATGTCCAGGGATGCAACCAGCACTTCAATAACAAGTGGTATTTTGTTGACAAGACTTACATAATTTCATTTACGGAAACATAAATCAGCAAGATAAATCTGAGCAGCCAATCTGAGTCCTTAGTGGATGTAACTGCAAGATGCCCAGAGACTTCTGGGTAGTGGGTGACATATAAGTTGTATGTATGTATGTATGTATGTATGTATGTATGTATGTATGTATGT
>JAHTLZ010000065.1:5692196-5706051 GCA_023846285.1 Phrynocephalus versicolor
TATGTATGTATGTATGTATGTATGTATGTATGTATGTATGTATGTATATTCCTGCCAAGAAAACTCCATGGATATGGAGTCACGAAGAGTCAGTCATGACTGTAACGACACAACACAACACACACACACACACACACACACACACACACACACACACACACACACAAATAAATAAATAAATAAATAAATTAAAAGGCCTAATATATAGGAATTAGTGCCCAGCGTTCTTTCCCTTTGTTAGGCTCTGAGTTATGGCAAGGATGCTGAGAGTCGGCTGCTGGGATAGGGAGGGGAAAAATGTTGCAAAATAGCTTATGGCAAAATGATCAATTATTTGATTTTTTTTAAAAAAAAAACTTAAATAGATAAGAAATAAAGCCAATGGGACAATCCAACAGTCCACGGTGTGGAAGGAAGCAAAGGTAAGAAAAAGCACGGAAGTGTTTTGAGGTCCACGTGGTGGGAATGTCAGGGAGACCTCCAGATGGCAGCCTTAATGGCTATATGGCAGGATGGGTGGAAGCGGTTGTAGACCACTGAGTGGGAGTGGTATTAAAGGGACTGGAGCTTCTCCCATCTCAAACCATCACCACTGACATTGGGAAATGATGACATGATGACATACAAAGGGATTTCAGAGGCCTCTTGACTTCAGAGAGACGGCACCTTGACTCACCATGTTGTGTTTGAGGATTCGTTGTACGACTGGAGTGAAGACTTCTATGACAACCATGGACCGAGGGCGTTCCCTGCAGTGCTGCAAGAAGAAAAGATATTGAGAGAGAGATAGATCACATTTTACATTCAGACAAGCTGCGGTCTGACCTGACTTGACTGCGAAGTGACACCATCCCACAGACCTTAGATTCTAGGATTACGAGGGAAGAAGGCAAACCTCTCTCTTCCTACAATGGTTACTTTGTGAAGCTCTATTACAGGGCCAGGCAATGGTTGGGAATACTCACAATCCAACAAAAGGGTGAGACTATGGGCACTTTTACACAACCTCTAAAATCCGCTGGCAACTTAAATTTGGACCAGAGATCGTGGGGTTTTGTTCCCTTCCTGTGTTCCCACCCTTCCACATGCCATTGCTCCTGTCTGCATGAGGGGAGGGAGAAAAAAAGGAAGAAAAGAATGCAAGCTCGAGCAGCCCCGGAAGCATTCCAGTCTCTTAAAGGGGTGGGGGGCAAAAAACTAAACAGAAGGTGAGGATAACCCGGCATCCACAGCTTTATAATCCGCATCAGATTTTTTTTTACCTCCGGAGACCAGGTACTTTTAAAATGCGCTGGGGCGCGCTTAGGTGGTCGTGGTTGTACTTAATTTTTTTTAAGTGCGCAGCTGGGAGCCCTATGCCTCGGATTTTAGGGGTCGTGTAAAAGCACCTTATTTGACCCTCCAGCACAGTAGCATCCTTTACTTTACCTGGCTACAGTTCTCTAGCAACTTGGATAGAATCCTCATCTACTCACATCCCTTGCTTCCCTTGATCTTTTGGGCCTGAGTTAGCAAAGACTGGAACTACAGCTGTATACATTAAAAAGTACTCTACTCTCAACAATAGCCATACCTCACCCTTGGCTATAGTAATCATCTCTCTCCCCACAAAATGTGATATATTAACCAATACACTAAAATAATATGGATTGCATCCGATCAGATTGAGTGGCCCAATTCAATGGTGCCAACTTGCATGCATGAAATCACAGAAGCAAGCCTGCATACATAGGATGAGCCCCAAGGATTACAGCATTGATGAGTCTCACGGGTTTGGGTTGATCCATGGTTGCAATGGGAGAATCTAAACGGAAAATTCCTGAAATGCTTCCCAAGTCCAGTGTCCTCAGTGCATCCCATCATCCCATCGGCAATGCATCTCAATGCAATATATGTATCAAATTACCTTGCAAAAAAATTCACACAAGTCAGGAGGTGGATGGTTGTTTTCCAACAAAGGAGCAATAGCCTAAAAAAAGGAGGGAAAGCGTTTAGGGATGGATATTTGGTTGTTATCAGAAACAAAACGCTGTCTGTCTGTCTGTCTGTCTGTCTCTCCCAGCTTTTTTCTAAAAAGAACCCAAGGCACTTTAAAGCATTAAAAATAAGCAGCATTAAAAGCTAAGAATAAACTGTTACAATATGCAAAAAAACTGAACAAGTGTAATTCAAAAATGAGTAGATAAAAAGAGTACTAAAACCACATTTTAAACAACAAAAATGCCACCATTTTAGGAACAATGTCTGAAGCAGCTAGTTGTTACAGGGGTACAGGAGAGAGTCTAGAGCAGTGATGGCGAACCTATGGCACGGGTGCCAAAGGTGGCACTCGGAGCCCTTTGTGTGGGCACTCGACATCACTCCTTCACAGCCACCTGTATTCAGGTTAAATTGCTGTATTGGCACTTTGCAAAAAACATTAGTGGGTTTTGAATTGCAGTATGGGCACTCGGTCTCTAAAAGGTTCGCCATCACTGGTCTAGACCCTCTATCAACTTGCAGTTCACGTCTAGATATGACATAAAATGAATTTGCATTAACATAAATGAGGGAACATGCACATATTTTGATTTGTCGTCACCTATTGCTCTTTGCCCCAAGAAAGCATCATTTTGTTCCAGTTCTATAATTTACTCCAAAATTCATTCCTGCTGACCCCCAATAACCTTTTCATAAAATAATAAGCTACCTATAAACTATCTAAACTGTAATTACACCAACATTGCTTCATCTGTTTGCTAAAACGGAAGATGGGAAAATCAGGTAAGGAACATTTGCCCTGCAAATGAAAGCCAGCAAATTAAAGCTGGCAAGATGCAGGTTATGATACACCGTTGGACTTCAGATGCCTGTGATGCTCAATAACAGGGCAGCAGCCCACCAGGAAGATGATTGTAAGGCAGAGGGAGAAGGAACGCAACCCCCCCCCAAAAAAAATCTCCTAATGGATGATGTGACCAAAGCAGGCAACATTTAAAGATAGAGCTGACAGTTACTACTTCTTTTTCCCCCTATCCAGTTTTACTCATAGTAATATTATTATAATATTATATTAATATTATTATTAATATTACATTAATAGTATTATAATAGTATTATTATTTATACTGCAAAATAATCCCCTACTCCTTCAGACTAGGAGTCCAATTTTGATTGGGAATCCAGAGCTGATTCTACAGTAAAATAAATACTCTTTCAAGCTAGACTTCTAAAGCAATATGTCTGTGAAGATTCTCAGTCATCCAGGTGAGTTTATCTGGAAGTTGAGTCATGGCAACTGGACCTCTTTTCTTGAGAGAGTGAAACGTTTCACTGCTCATCCAAGCAGCTTTGTCAGTCTGAGGAAAGCTAGTTGCGAGTCCTCCATTTCATAGTTCCCTTTGACTTCATGTCACTCTGGTCTGAAATAGGCTCATAAGATGAGCAATGGCCTGAAGAGGCTCGCTAGGTGGACAATAGTTTCAGTAGGTGAACAATAGGGTCAAGGAAGCCATTCATGTGAACAGAGGTGGGGGGCTTAAGCACAGTCTATCTGCTACTTATCAGGCTGTGGTTTCAACAGTCCCCAGATAAATAAAAAATACTTCACACCTCCATCACCAAGGGTGTAGCTAATGACCCATACTTTATGGGTTTCAGCACCTTAGGCCATTGTTCACCTAATGGCCCAATGAGACAAATTCCTTTTCACAAATTCCAACAGGGCAAATAAAAGTGACACTCGAGCATAAAAGGGAAGCTGCTGAAAGCTGCAAGGTCCATTTCCTGTCTTTCTGTATTCATAAATAGTAAATATGAGGTAAAGGTAAAGGTTCCCCCTACACATGCGTGCTAGTCGTGTCCAACTCGAGGGGTGGTGCTCATCTCCATTTCCAGCCAAAGAGCCACTATTGTGCAAGTCTGTGGCCATGTGGCCGGCATGGCTGAACACATTTCTGCGCATGGAACACTGTTTACCTTCCCGCTTTTTACAGTGGTCCCTATTCAGCTACTTGCATTTACATGCTTTTGAACTGCTTAAGTTGGTAGGAGCTGGGGCTAACAGCGGGAGCTCACTCCATTGTGAGGCACCCGGGATTCAAACCGCCAAGCTGCCGTCGCCACGTCCCTCCAAAATATGAGGTATACTTCCACAAATCCTAGTTCTGCCGATCCCGGAGAACAAAACATGAAAACATACACGATTCCTCCAAAAAGGTCTCCATCTTAATAAAGGTATCGTCCACCTGAGCTTGCTGGTTGTATTCAGCAGATATGTGGGCAAGTAGTCATGCTTGATAAACCTATTTGCAATAGGCAATTTGTGGCTTCTTGCAGTAAAAGAAAAAAAAAACACAACACACACCAAATCTTGCTTGCTGAAACATCAGGCTCTTCTTGTTTTTCCTTTTGAAATGATACCTCTGGCTTTCTAAACCTTTGGCTTGTCATTTCACCAACCACATCTAGGCAGGCCAATGAGGTTACACACTGTGAATGCTATAGAGATTATGGGCACGGTGTTGGGTTTGTAATGAAATTATGTCCCCGCTGATTCCATTGCAAATGACACAGGGCTCCTAGAACAGAAGATTATCCCTGTACAGGTAGGGCCCTGGGGTTTTTCAGTCCCAAAGCAAAAGGATTCTTGGTATTGGTTTACGAAGCATAACTCATTCAAGCACAGCTGGGAGGCAGTTTGCAGAAATGCTTTCGAACATCACCGCTGTCCTCTTTGGCATCCACTAGCTCTTAAAAGTCCTCCTTGGGCCAGCCTTGCAACCAAATACTCTGCAGAACAAAGTCCCAGAAACACTTTCAGGCTGTCCCATGAAGATGCTGCTGAATGCACAAGACACGCAAAGGTACTAGACAGCAATTCAGAAGCTGTAGCTGGTCCAAAATGGCTGGCTGGCTAATTTTAAAGACCAGCACCGGATCCTGTTTTTTGTTGTTGTTCAGTCATTAAGTCATATCCGTCTCTTTGTGACCCCATGGACCAGATCACACCAGGCCCTTCTGTCTTCCACTGCCTGCCAGACACTGGTCAAGCCCATGCTGGTTGCATCAATGACACCATCTGACCATCTCATTTTCTGCCACCTCCTTCTCCTTTTCCCTTCAATTTTTCCCAACATCAGGGACTTTCCCAAGGAGTCCTCTCTCCTTGTGAGGTGGCCAAAGTATTGGGAGCTTCAGCTTCAAACTCTGTCCTTTCAGTGAACATTCGGGGTTGATTTCTTCCAGGACAGATAGGTTTGATCTCCTAGCAGTCCAGGGGACTCTCAGGATTCTCCATGCAAAAGCCTTGACAAGTGTTAGAGCAACTTCCTCAGGATAGGCTCTGGGAGATTGCTCTGATCATCAGAGCAGGCTGTCCTAATTTCTCATTGATAGGTACATACAGCATTCTCCCATGTATAAGACTATATTTTTGTCCCAAATGGTTAGACTAAAACTTGAGGGTCATCTTATGCATGGAAGTCAGCTGAGGAGAGAACCACATGATTGCAAAACTGTAATTTTGGGTTGGAAACGTGGGTGTCGTCTTATACATGGGGCCATCTTATAGACAAAAAAAAAAATACAATAGTGATCTACATCCCTGCCTGCCAAGGGTCTGAGGCAAGAGGGATAGAGTGATGGGGCCAGAGTGGAGCACCTAACTGGATCCCCGTCTCTAGGATACTCCTTAAGATCAGCAGTTCCAATGGCTTGTCGCTCTGTTAATGAAGCTGAGGGTTGAGTAAGGCGGGGTCTTCCAGATTGAAAGATCGGGGTTTTAGGTTTCTTGGACTGCACATTCCATAATTCCCCATACTAGGATTTCTACCAGATTTACATGCACCTTAGTGACATCTAATGTGGCTCCCCGGGGACAAAGGCCTAAATTGGAAGGCATTGAAGGCTTAGCTAGGCCTGGCTCCTTTCAAACTCCCTTTTCCTGCCCCCATTTTCTCCTGAGCAGATTGAGCAAGACCTAGCTTAGCCTCCTCTCTCAGAGGAGACAAATTTAGGTGTCTGAAAGAGATGTGTAAGATCGAGAAATCTCTCAGAATGAAGAGGTGCTGAACTTGTGATCCAGGAAATGTGAAAAATCCCATCCTTAATTAAGTTTCCTTCACTCTCCTTAAGCATACTATAGCCATTTATCTGGGTCGGATGGCCCGTGCTGCAGTAGCCACGCATCGCTAATTCCTCTTCTTCTCTCCTAACCCTATTTCTGTCTCCTGGGTAGCATCCTAAAGAGCAGAGACATCACTTTGCCAACTAAGGTCAGGATAGTCAAAGCTATGGTTTTTCCAGTAGTGATATGGAAGTGAGAGCTGGACTATAAAGAAGGCTGATCGCCGCAGAATCGATGCTTTTGAGCTATGGTGCTGGAGGAGAGTCTTGAGAGTCCCCTGGACTGCAAGGAGATCAAACCTATCCATTCTGAAAGAAATCAACCCCGAATGTTCACTGGAAGGACAGATTTTGAAGTTGAGGCTCCAGTACTTTGGCCACCTCCTGAAGAGAGAGGAGTCCTTGGAAAAGTCCCTGATGCTGGGAAAGATCGAAGGCAAAAGGAAAAGAGGACGGCAGAGAATGAGATGGTTGGACGGTGTCATCGATGCAACCAATATGAATTTGACAAAACTCCGGGAGGCAGTGGAGGATAGGAAGGCCTGGCGAGCTCTGGTCCATGGGGTCACGAAGAGCCAGACACGACTGAATGACTGAACAACAAGGCCTCCAATAAAGCTGAAAAACAGGAGATCGGTGAGCATCAGCCCTCATATTGAACTTATCTTCTCCGGCCTCCCTCCGCAACCCTTCCTTTCCTTCTAACTGTGTGGCAACCAGGCGATAACAAGAAGTACAAATTAACCTATTTGGGACAGGAAGAAAACATAATGGTGGTTTCAGGAATGGATTGCCATGACGACCGACCAACGAGCCGGAGCTTCTGAACGACGACTAAGTGCCAAGTGAGACCTGGTGACAGCTGCACTTTGCCATTAGGTCACTTTTGCAAGAAGATTCGTGGAGGCACCCAGCGCTCAGGTGACAGTGATTAGATTACAGAGCAAATCTCCTGGAAATTGCCAGAGGCTGAAATGAAATTAGAAGTGGGAGGGAGGACGATTTTCACCTCTTTGATAAATTGCTGGGGTCGTTAACATGTCCATCTGTCCATCTCTGTCTCTCTTTGGACAAAAAAGTGTCCTGCTTCTGCTTAGAAGGCGGCAGAAATACTGATTTTTCTTTTTGTGAACTCAGAAACACAGGAACTCTCAATCAGACATGCACCAAGGGTTCAAATTTACAAATGGGGGTGGCATTAGGCTGGGGAGGGTTGTCAAATGTTGCTAGAAATTTGGAACCTGCCCTCCCCAGTTAGAAATCTAATCTAGCGGTTGGATAGTCATGGCTCATGCATTAGTCCTGAAATGAGAACTGGCATTTATGGATGGGATTTTCAGATTTCTTAGACTACAAATCCCACAAGTCCGGATTCTGGGAGTTTTACCTGACTTACACACTCCTTACAGACCTCTCTCCATAGTTCCTGTAGAGAAAATGACTGGATTGGAAGGCTGAGAAAAGTTTCCTGTTCCTGCCCTGGTGCTACCTTGACAGTTTCTTTTTGAATGAGATGTTAGGCTGAGCCAGGCCGACCTAAACCTCAAAGCCTTCCACCTGAGTCCTTTTATGATCAGACTCCATTTAAGAGTCTGCAGGTCAAGTAGAACACCCAGAATGTGGAATTATGGACCGAAGAGTCCAAGAAATCTGGAAATCTCTTCCTTAGTCTCTAGGAGAAGCAAGTCATCTCTAACAAAGATGTAGGGTTTTGTTTAGGGTGAAGGGAGGTAGCACACTCTAGGGCACTTTATACAGTATATATATACTGTATATAAAATCCTCCAATACACATTCAACCAAATTTTACAATTTTCCTAGGCTTGGGAAAGTTCCTTATAATGGATGACCAGTGGACATGCAAAGGTCAACTTGCTCAAGTTCTACATGTTCAGCTGTGTGTGTGTCTTGTGTCGTTACAGTTGTGACCAACTCTTCATGACCCCATGTCCATGGAGTTTGCTTGGCAGGAATACTGGAGTAGTTTGCCAGTTCCTACTCCAGGTGCCTACAGGACCTGGTATGCCCTGGTGTTCAGCTATCATGACCTAATCATAGGTTACACTGTGGTCGGAAGAAAAACTAAATAAATACCACTTTGTATCAGTGGTCACAAAGTGACAGAGGACATCACCACCATTTTCTGCCAATTCCATGAGCCCTATCCTGCACAGCCCATAGTGAGTTGTTATCACTATATGGGTGTTGCTATCCACCCACCTCTGGAGGGTCCTGTGTTCCCTAGCACAGCTCTTAGGGGGCACATCTATCCCAATGAGTATAAAGGTCTTTGATTATCATCACTTCCTCAGGTTTCTCCACTCCCTCAATGTACCCAAGGAAGATGGTCATCCTTACTAAATAATGAAGATAACATGCTCAGTCTCTCATGAGACCACCATCCACATTTTTTTAGTGGGCAGAAAAACCTCAACCTAGCTTATCAAGGTGGTAAAAATGTTCAGAAGAGAGCAGGTAGAAACATGAACCAAGAAAACACAGTGAATTAAACCAGAATGGAGTGGGTGTGATACCAGATAGTATTAGATACTTACCACAATAATATTTTCATGCTCCTGGGGACTCAAGCTGGTATTCTGCAAATGGAAAACAATTCATTCAGTCATTCAATCAATCAACAATTAATGAATCTTGAAACTAAACTGTGACAAGTTAAGAAGTCAGCATAAGCTTGTACTATTGTGTACCAAGCTGCACGAACTAGCACACAGCTGCAAATGCCTACACTGACTCCTCAGTCTCACTGTGCAGTGGCTACACTGCAGTACTGCAGTCAAGACTCTGCTCCTGACCTGCGTTTGATTTCAATGGGCTCAGTCTTCTAGTTTTCCTAAGTTGCTAAAATTGAGTACCCAGCTTGTTGGGGAATGGGAGGAAATGTATAGCCTGCATACTTAAATTGGAAACCACTGAAAGAGTGCTTTGCTATGGGTTGGTATATAAGCAGCACACATTTTCTAAATTGGTAGCAATTAGCTATGATATTTGCACTGAGTGAGTTAAAGCAGCAGTGTATGTCACTAGATTCTGGCCGGTGAAGATGTTCAATTCATGTTCAATCACCAAATCTGGGTAACCAATAAAGATGGATTTCAGAAGGGGATTGGTTCCAAAATGAAACATGCTAGAACACCTGGCACTTGGAACCCAGTCCCACCCTCTGGAACAAAATCAACCACTGTCTTACCTTGCTCTAGTTTGTGCTGGGCGTAAGTCCAACCCAGGAAGCAGCCTCCAATGCATCATCTTTCCCTCTCCCTGGCGCTAGCCAATCTGACACGGAGGCGTGTCCTTGCACATCTCCTGACTGGCCAGCACCAGGGAGAGGGGAAGATGACACATTGGAGGCTGCTTCCTGGTTGGAGTCTTGCCCTGCATATACTACAGAAAGGTAAAACAGTAGTTGATTTTGTTCCAGAGGGTGGGACTGGGTTCCGAGCGCCAACTGTGCTGGCATGTTTCATTTCAGAACCAGTCCCCTTCCGAAATGAAACGCCCATCTCTAGTAACCCACCAAGTCTTTTCAACCAGACTTAACTGCTCCAGGGAATTTCATTCCCAAAGACAGTAGCTGGCTTTGGAAATCTAAACGTCTACATAATTTAGATGACCTGGACTTTCTTGGAAGGGCTTACTTCTGAGAGCAACTTGGAAACAATCTCCAGAGGAGCCTGATGGATGGACTCATCTTGTAGGGGAGACGTAAGAGCCATGTCCACCAAAGTCCGGATCTCCTTCAAAACCACCTCCAAGCGGCTGGGGTTAGTCAGCACCTTCTTGTACTTGTAGATTTTCTTCTAGGGAAAAGAAAACAAATAGCAAAACCATTTTACATTCAGGTGCCAGGTTGAGAAGCCATGGGGAAATATCATGGTAAATTGCCACATAAGGTCCATCATTTATTCTTTCTCTGTCTACATCTCCAAAAGATACATGTCTGTGTGTGAAGGGGGCCCCTGCAAATATCTCAAGAGTACAGAAAATTTACTTTATCAATCCACTTCTAAGCATAATTCATTTCTAACCTATAAAGCCTTAAATGGCTTGGCTCCAAGGTGTCTCCAGAAGTACATCTCCCTTTCAGAGTCATCTTGGGTGTTATGATCATCAGGAGAGGCCTTCCTTTAGTCTCACAACCTTCCTAGGGGCATTTGATGAGCACACAGGAGGAGGCCTTCTCTGTGATGGCATAAGAAAGTAAGACCATAAGAAGAGCCCTGCTGGATCAGGCCAAAGGCCCATCTAGTCCAGCTTCCTGAATCTCACAGTGGCCCCACCAGATGCGTCTGGGAGCGCATGAGACTAGATCTCTGTCTCCTGATAGCACTCCCCTGCATCTGGTCCTTGAAGTACCCTAGTTTTAAGCCTGGAGATGACACATCTCCATCATGGTTTGTAACCTGTGATGGACTTTTCCTCCAGGAGTCTGTCCAATCCCCTTTTGAAGGCATCCAGGCCAGATGCCATCACCACGACCTCCTGTGGTGGGGAGTTCCACAGACTAACAACACGCTGGGTGAAAAAATATTTGGCTTCCTCTTCCTGTCCTTCTGCAAGCAGGCAGACCTTCCTCTATACCAGGCATACCCAAACTTCGGCCCTCCTGATGTTTTGGACCACAACTCCCAGAATTCCAAGCCTATATTTCCAATGGCAAAGGACTGTGGCAGTTGTGGTCCAAAACATCTGGGGGGCTGAAGTTTCAGTATGCCTGCTCTACGCAGGCTTTTCCTGACTGACTGTCTGGCTCGGTGAGAAGAAACAGGATGGTTATCCATTGTTTTTTTCATGTCTTAACACATAGCTCTTGCGATCTCTGCAATTCTGAGAGTATCTGAGAGTGAATCATTCCAGCGCAGCCCTTGAAAAAGAGAAATTAAAAAAAAATGTGTGTATGTTTCTTCCATCTGGAAAACCAGGCACAGCTATGTGCTTATGCAGTTCTAGGCATAAAGACTTAGGGATGGGTTCTACTGAACCCAGTGGGGCTTTACTGCAGAATATGGCAAACCACTCCAGCATTCCTGCCAAGAAAACTCCATGGACACGGAGTCACGAAGAGTCGGTCACGACTGTAACGACACAACACACACACAAAAGTGGACTAGAGCAATCCATTCTAGATTAAGCTCCAAGAATGCCCCTCAATTCCATCCATTTTTACGCACTTTGCTTCTGTTGCTATGACAGATGGCAACTGAAATACACTGTGCCACAAAGAATGAACCTTGTTTCTGCTGTCCCTGATGATTTATGAGTTATAAGCCTTTCTTGGGTTTATAAAAGCCTGCCTGCTGTCAAAATCCACAAAGAAGCAGCATCGTTTTAGAAGTGTCAAGAAATTATGGTAACACTCATATGTCAACAGGACACAGTTATAGTGGGGAACCTCTCTGTCAGCGGCTGGATTCTTAGACCCAGAAAGCAACTATCTGGAGGATGCAGAGAAAAATGTGACTGTGTGTGGCAGCCCAAGTGGGACAGTTGGGTGTGTGTGTGTGCTGTCAATGTCACAATGTCTTATGTATCCAAGGTCAGGCCAGTGAAAGAAAATGAATGAATTCCAATTCAAATTAAGAACATAAGAAGAGCCATGCTGGATCAGGCCAAAGGCCCATCGAGTCCAGCTCCCCGTATCTCACAGTGGCCCCACCAGATGTGTCTGGGAGCGCATAAGACTAGATATCTGTCTCCTGATACCACTCCTCTGCATCAGGCCCTTGAAGGACCCCGATTTTAAGCCTGGAGATTACCCATCTCCATCATGGTTTGTAACCTGTGATGGACTTTTCCTCCAGGAATTTGTCCAATCCCCTTCTGGAGGCATTCAGGCTAGATGCCATCACCACATCCTGTGGCAGGGAGTTCCACAGACTAACAACACACTATGTAAAAAATATTTTCTTTTGTCTGTTCTTACTCTCTCAACCCTCAGTTTGAGTGGATGTCCCCTAGTTCTGGTATTTTGTGAGAGGGAGAAGAGTGTCCCTCTGAGCACTTTACTCATGCCCTGCATTACAGCGGAACCTTGACTTACATGCTGCTTGACTTGCAACATATTTGACTTGCAGCAAGAAGGGGCCTGTTTGACTTGCATCGCGGGATGCGACTTACAGCTCGGAGCCCCGGCGCAAGGCCCCGGAATCGGGCAGCAGCCACCACCCAGGATCGCAGCTGCCACCTCCAAACTGCTCCTGCCTTCTTCCTCTCCTCCAGCAGTGGCGGCTTTGGCGAGGCCAGCTCCGAGCACCTGGAGCTGGTCCTCGGCCTCGCCGAAGCCGCCACTGCCACTGGAGAAGAAGGACCGGGAGCTTGGGGCTGGCCTCGCTAGTTAGACAGTCGGCTCAGTCTTGTAAAAAAATCTGGCTGCAGAATTCTGGTCCACCATGGAAGCATTTTAGTTGGGGAGCAGTACAGTTATGGGACTCTAATGGTAAGCATAGGTTTGTTCAGAACTTGGAACGTCAGGTTAAAAATCAGTAAAACTTAAATGATAGACATTGTTGCTATGAACATTAAAAAGTGGAGGTGTATAACTTGTGGACTATAATTCCACTGCCTCCTCCTCTCTTTGAAGAGACATTTCATTTACATCCCCGGAAGGAATCTCCTATCCCAGTCAAATTTGTGTTAAATTGCTGTTTTCGGGGGTCTTTTTCATCATCTGGAATGGATTAATCCACTTTCCCATTACTTTCTATGGGAAAAGTTCATTTGACTTAAGGCATGTTTGACTTATGTCTAGACCTCTGGAACGGATTAATGACGTAAGTCAAGGTTCCACTGTATTTTGTACATCTCAATCATATCCCCCCTCAGGCACCTTTTTCCAGACTAAAGAGCCCCAAATGTTTTAGCCTTTCCTCATAAGGGAGGTCCCCCAGCCCAGTAATAATTTTAGTCGCTCTCTTCTGGTATATTCCTTCCTGTGGCTAAGAACACACCCATTCAGTTCTAGATGAACTCAGGATCAGAAGATGACATGACTTATGCTAGTGCAAAAAAACCCCACCAAAATATTTCCACCTGAAACAGAATGAATGAAAATTCAGCTCAACTTCTCTTTACTCTGAATATGGCATGGACTGGAGTAAAAGTTATTACCAGGGCTTTGAAAGTTTCTTTTTAGAAGGCATTCATTCTATTACTCATTTCCAGGTGGGAAAAGTAATTCTTTGCTTGTTGTAATTTTTAAGGCAACTTCTTGTGCCACTACTACTACTACTACTACTACTACTACTACTACTACTACTACTACTACTACTACTACTACTACTACTACTACTACTACTACTACTACTTGGAAGTTGAGTCATGGCTACTGGACTTCTTTTATGAGAGATAGAAACGTTTTGCTGTTCATCCAAACAGCTTCATCGGTCTGAATACAGCTAGTGCAAATCCTCCATCTTATAGGCAGCTTTGACCTCTTGTCACCCTGGCCTGAATTAGGCTCATAAGATGAACAGTGGCCTAAATGAGCCTAATTCAGGCCAGGGTGACAAGAGGTCAAAGCTGCCTATAAGATGGAGGACTCGCACTAGCTGTATTCAGACCGATGAAGCTGTTTGGATGAACAGCAAAACGTTTCTATCTCTCAAAAAAGAAGTCCAGTAGCCATGACTCAACTTCCAGATAAACTCACCTAGATGACTGAGAATCTTCACAGACATATTACTACTACTACTACTACTACTACTACTACTACTACTACTACTACTACTACTAC
>JAHTLZ010000065.1:5726600-5765374 GCA_023846285.1 Phrynocephalus versicolor
AGACAGACAGACAGACAGACAGACAGACAGACAGACAGACAGACAGATAGGTGTGTGTGTGTGTGTGTGTGTGTGTGTGTGTGAGAGAGAGAGAGAGAGAGAGAGAGGAGAGAGAAGCAAAGCAGATGGGGTATACAGCTTTGCTTTTCTGCCATAGGAATAAACATTTCTCGGGCCTGAAATATGATTTTTCAGCTTCCAAAGAAGAGCAGGGATGCCCAGTGAATGTTTGGGAGTTTGTGCAACTGCAGAATTGAAGAGGTACCATAAGTCATGGGACGGGGGACCACGAAGCATGCAACAGAATAGCCTTCTTAAAAAGAGCATCCACTACAGGCTGTGCGTATGTTTACGTTTAAAAAAATGACCATTAGAGTAAGGCAAAAGGCCTACCTTCCACTGCAACGAATGAAACCACTGATCCCTCAGGTAACTGTTGGCCGCCTGCAGTTAAAGAAAAAGAGAGGGAGAGAGAGCATAAATGCAAGGAGGATATGCCACGGATGCCACAGGCCATTACGTTAACATGCCAGCCAATTGCTCGAGGTGATTTTAAAGTCTGGAAAGCAGACCCGCCGTTTCCTATGAATCCATTAACCTTGGATGGGCTTCTGCTCACTTCGAAGTACTGTATGTCCTTGGTGTGTAGGAAAGACAGTTCGCCAACAGCAACAGGGGGAGGGGGGTTTCCTTTTTTTAATCCCCCCCCTCATTCCTCCCCTTTGCAACTGATGAACTTTCTAAGCATTCCAGGAGAGAGAAGGAGGAGGTGATTGCCCCAATATGCTCCCAACAGCCATAAAAAAAAATTCTCCCTGCCACCTCCACCCTGTATCTGATCTTTCTGGCAAAGAAACAGAAACAAAAGACAAAAGCAAAAAACCCAGCAACACATGGGTCGTGCCCATCTCCAAGACCTTGCCGTCTCATCTATTAGGCAAACTCAGGAAATGATTTTAAGGTGACCAGGGCAGCAAGAGCTGTGTTTTTCATAAGCCAACGGGCCATTTTCCTTTGTCAAGGTTAAAGCTAAGGATGCCACACCTCTAATCCAGCCTCTGAACCTGCCCTCTTCCCCTCTGCACACCCTATCCAGCATCTGAACAAAAAGTAGTTGCATTAAGGACTTAATAATAAGAATGGTGGAAAAAGAAACCTGAAGAGTGATCACTCTCTGGCTTAAAACCAAGGTGGATTTGATTGAAATTTGATTTGTTAGATAGAATCAAATTAAATCAACTTGATTTACATCATGATTTATTTATTATTTTAAATCAATTTTTGACAGTTTACCTTAGAATCATAGAATCATAGAGTTGGAAGAGACCTCAAGGGCCCTCTAGTCCAACCCCCTGCCATGCAGGAACCCCCCATCACAATATTTTCGACAGGTGGCCATCCAGACTCTGCTTAAAAAACTCCAAAGAAGGGGACTCCACCACCCTCTTTTGTGGCAGCATATTCCACTGCCAAACAGCTCTAACTGTCATGAAGTTCTTCCTAATGTTCAAATGGAATCTCTTTTCCTGTAGTTTGACACAATTGCCCTGAGTCCTACTCTCTGAAGCCCTGAAAAACAAACCAGTCCCTTCTTCAATGTGACATCCTTTCAAATATTTAAACATAACTATCATATCCCCCCTCAGTCTTCTTTTTGTAAGGCTAAACTTTCCCAGCTTCCTAAGCCGCTCCACGAAAGACATTTCTTCCAGACCCTCAGCCATCCTGGTCGCCCTCCTCTGGACCCGCTCAAGGTTGTCAACATCCTTTTTAAAATGAGGCGCACAGAACTGGACACAGGACTCCAGGTTGGGTCTGACCAAAGCAGAATAGAGTGGTACTATCAGTTCCCTTGATCTAGACACGATGCTTCTGTTGATGCAACCAAGAATCGCATTGGCTTTCCTGGCCACCGCATCACACTGCTGACTCATGTTCAATTTGTGGTCCACCCAGACTCCCAGATCCCTTTCACAGGTACTATTTTCCAGCCAGGTGTCTCCCATCCTATATCTGTGCAATTCATTCTTTTTACCTTGTTAAAATTGATTTTTAAAAAATCGGTGATTTAAATCAATTTGATTTTTTTTTAAACAAAATTCACTGGATTTTATCCGTCCTGCTTAAAACTATAACAGATTCCAGATACAACATCAACAAGCAAGTAAGTAAGCAATTAGGGCCATATAAATAAAATGCAAAAAAGATGCAAACACACCAAGCCAGATGGCTCTTGGCAGAGAGCTTTGAAAGGATATTAAACCCAGTCACCACAGAGCAACTCAGCATGGCAAGGCAACCCAAGGCACGGTGCAATCCACACAGTTCTCAGTTATAAGAGGAGGAGGGACAGACTGGCAATTGCTTTTTAGTTTAGTGGGAAAGAACACCATTTACTTTATTAATCACCGAACATGGCCAATTAATTAAGTAAACAAAAAGCCACTAATGAATCCAATATTCTCCCTATGGCGACATCAACATAATCTATTTGGCACCCTTTGCCAGAGAAAGTTCCTCGTAGTCTCTATTACTCTGGTGCATCTTCTCTCTCTCTTTCTCTGAAGAAGTTGGCTATTTGGAGCTTGGAAAAGTTACTTTTCCAGACTTGGACACTCCCAGAATCTTATTCTCCCACCCCGGAAACAACACACTGCAACCCCCTCATTTCATTGCAAGGGAATAGTAGACATTTAAATCCTTATCTTACTCTGTTTTCTTTCACAAAAACAAAATCATTCCAAAGTTTTCATGGTGCTAGGTTATGATAAGTTGTGCACTTTTAACATTTTCACATTTATTCGCTTGTTTGCATGCAAAATAAAAAAAAGGCATTGGTTTTTCACCAACAACCTCTGCTGTGTGTAGAAAACTCTGCATGTTGCTGAAAATGCAATGTTTTAACTACTATAATATTTTCATACATAAACACATAGGGTTTGTCTCAGAGCAAAAACCTTGTGGCACTGGCCTCATTTTCAAGTTTTTGCTACACCTGCAAAGGACAGAGAACTCCCACTGAGTACTTTTCCGCTCCAGTTGCTCAGCTGAGCTGCACTTTGCTCAGAATCAATGGCTAATTTACATGCAAGCCTTCTGGCCCATCTTTCATCTTCTTCAGAGCTTTGAAGTTCAAGTCTTTACAACTTCCGGAAGCCACTTGCCTTGAGAGTACAGCCAAGGGTCAGGGCATCTTGGGGGATACTGGAATTTGCAGTTTGAAAATGCAACATGCCAAGCTTTAAAGAGATTTGGGGGGGGGGCGGTACAAGCTAGACCAGGGACTGTACCTATGAGCCTATCAAGGTGTTAAGATCATCTTGGGGTCCTTTCCCTTGGTCCCATCACCTTCAATGTTGCATTTGGTTGGTGGAGACTCAGGAGAGGGTCTTATTGGTTTAATGTGTTTATTAGTTAAAATATTTCTATCCAGCTTTTCTCCCTGAAAGGCCCCAAGGCAGCTTCTCTGTTTTTATTCCCAGACTTTGGAACTCTCTCCCCCTGGAGGCCAGGCTAGCTCCATCTTTGCCGCCATTCAGCCAGCAGGCAAATATATTCCTCTTTCAGACAAGTTTTCCCTCAGCCATTAGTTGCATGAGTGAGGTTTTGAAATACTATATAGATCAGGCCTGCCCAACAGGTAGACCGCGGGCTACCGGTAGCCCGTGAAGGGTTCAAAAGTAGCCCACCGGCCATCAATTTAAAAAGTGAGGGGGATAAGTTCTCCACCCCTCCCTCCCCCATCCCAAGGACCACCACTGCCCCAGCAAAGTTCTGGGTCTGCCAGCCCACTGTCTCAGCCGAGTGGGGCACTTCAAGGGCCATGGCGCATTGAAATCTGTTCCCTCCAGAACAGACTATTTGGTTTTCAATGCATTCCTATGGGAAACCGCTGCTCTACTTACATTTTTTAAAAAACTTATGAGCATGTGCTTGGAACAGATAAAATTCATAAGTAGAGGTTTTAGTGTAGTAGCTCTCAGACACTTTGGGCCGGAAAAAGTAGACCTCGGCCTGTTCAAAGCTGAACAGCCCTGATATAGATCAGTGGTGGTGAACCTTCAGCACTCCGGATGTTTTGGACCGCAAACCCCACAGTCCTTTGTTATTAGTAACACAGGTGTGGAATTCTGGGAGTTGTGGTACAAAACATCTGGAGTGCTGAAGGTTCACCAACACTGCTATAGATGGTTCTGCCTTTTGAATGTGTTTGTGGTGCTGCTTAGTGCTTTTAGCTTTAAAGAGTGTGTCATGCCCCGCACACAGAACACACAAATAAGCAGAGTTCAGTTCCTTGCCAAGATCTTTAGTGGAAAGCCAGATAAATAACAGAATCCAACTCCCAGCAATTACCAGTCCAAGTCAAAGCCAGAATATCTCACGGAAACCAGATGCCAACCCCAAGGGAACAGATAAAGCCATTGTCCAGGAAGCCGGTCCAAAGTCAGGAAACAGAGCCAAGGTCACAGACAGGAACGTGGTTGCAAGTTCAAATGACACGTTGCTCCCACAGAGAGCTCAAGGTAAGTTTGCCAGTTTTATCCCAAAACAGGGAACACACCCTTACTTCTGGAAAGGCTCCTGCTAGTACTCAGGGCTTCCAGACCTGATTCCCCGTCTAGCATCAAAGACCCTTTCCCTAGCTCTCCTGGTAGCACGTCTTTGCAGAATCCTGCTCATGGCCCTTCTAGGAGGAGGAGATATGCTTTCAGCTGAGTCATCAGACCCAGCTGCCTGCTGAGTTGAGCTGCAAGGCTCCTCCAGCAGCTCTTCACCATTTAACCCCTCAGATTCAGGTTCTGTGACAGGCAGGGTCCTGGCAGAGTGTATTTTAATGATGGAAGCTGCCTTGGGTCTCTCTTCAGGAGAAAGGAGGGATGGACACGTTTAAATCAACCAAGCAAACAATTTCTAAGCTTTGACACAGCTACGTTCTACCACAGCCTGGTGTCGTGTCTCTCTTGACCCCAGCCTTACTCAAGAGTGACACACGAATCTGTTTATGCAGGGGAGGGTGAACGCATCCCTCCTCTCTCTACCACTGCACAGACCATTTTAACAATCCCTGACTCTAACATCAACAAGAAGGGGCGAGGGGTGGAATTTGCTGGGCCTCAGCAGACATTTCTGCACGCAAACAATTTTTCCTTTTGTGCACAGCTGTTTTCACCCTGTTTGCTGTAGCAACGGCAATCCACCAATAGCCCCAACAAGCTTTTCTGGATAGTTTTGGTCCTGCTGGGGGCGATGCCGCACATTCTCTAGCAGACGGTGGGAACAATGGCTTTCTGTGCCTCCCCACATTTTCTTTTTTGCTACCATTATTATCTTGGGTTTTCCCATCCCTCTCAAAAGGACCCGTCTTCATGGTGACCCTTAGGCTTGCTAGAGGTTTTCGTTGGACTGTATCAACAGTTCCATGGCTTAGCCCTTGTAGCCTGCATAATTAAACTGCAAACCACCCAGAGACTACTTGAAGTGGTATGGGGCAGTATATAAGCAAAACACTTTGCTTTTTGCTTTTACTCCATTGGTGACCTGTCCATGGGCATGCTGAGTGGAAAAGCAGCGTGCAAAAAAGCAGCAGAGATCAAAAATATCGAAAGCCATCTGGATGATGACAGTCCTGTTTTGACTATGAACTCTAAAAGTATATTTTGAAAGCAAAGTCTTATTCCCCTCTCAAGACTCAGAAAGAAATTCCTCTGCTTCACATGCCATGACGTATTTCGTCTCTGGCCGATTCCCAGGAGGGAGCCGTGGCGAGCTATAAGGTTTTGCACAACTCTTGTCCTACAACACCCCAGGAAGAGCATTATCTATGCCAAGGAAGGAAACCCTGAAAGCTGGATCTCAGAACCTGAGCCTGAAATAGAAACAGGTGAAGGAGGAGGAGGAGGAGGAGGAGGAGGTTACATACTAAGAACAGCATGAACATCGTGTCAATTGTCTTCCTAACCTTTAACCTGGATTTTCCTTGGAAGAATCTCTTAATAAAACAATGCAAAATAAATATAAAAAATAAATGTCAGCGATGTTTTTCCCCCCACATGCAAACACCAGCAGGTTATCTGCAGCTATTGTTGTGCTTATCGGGAATTTCTGTTCTGTTTGTTTTTCCTTCTGGGCACACCTGATTGGCAGGAAAAGGCTTTCAAAAATAGCAACACTATAAGGCAGAACCCAACCCAATTTAGAACCCACTCTGAGCAAACACCCTACTTTGATACTGTATTTCTTCCTTCCAAGCAGCTCCGAAATGGAAACGTGGACAGGGAACACACGCTCCTTGGTTGCTTTCCTCGCCCTCCATTGCTTATTGCAATTATTAATAAATGTTTTGCCTTTGTAAAGCTTTTCTCAGATGCTAATGCATCCTGCGCAATCTTGTAAATAATACAATGGCCCTATACGATCGGCCAACACTACTAGCACTGCTAGTAGCCTGCATAATATATAGCCTGCATAAATAAACTGTAAATGGCCCAGAGAGCGCTTTAAGCAGAACTATTGGCCTTGCTTTGCTTTTTGCTGCTCCAAGACTTTGGAACTCTCTCCCACTGGAGGCCAGGCTGGCCCCCTCTTTGCTGTCCTTCCACAAGCAGGCAAAGACCTTTCTCTTCAGGCAAGCTTTCCCCCCAGTGATCGGCAGCATCAGTGGGGATTTTTTATTCTTCAAATGGATGGTTCTATTTTACTTCTTTGAATGTGTTTTGGAGTTGCTTTTGCTTCCTCTATTTTAGTTGGAACATTTTTAGTATTTGTATATATATTGCTTATAGCTATTGATACTATATTTTAATGATGCAAGCCGTCTTAGGCCCTTCTTAAAAAGAAGGGTAGGAAATAAATAAATAAATATGAGCACGCTTCTGCATAAACCACAGCTCATTTCTATACCTCCGAGTTGATGCAGCAAATAATACTAAGTGGAATGGCAAGAGCCCTTTTTTCTTGAGTCAGTTATTGGAATGTTGTAGCCATTTAATTGTGCATTATTTTAAAGTGATTTAGATAGTTTTGGTGTGTTACAGCAGCCTTTTTAAAATGTGACCTGTTTGGATTTGTAGAAAGAGGTGTGCAAGATCTGGGCTGGTCTCTTTTAATAACGGAAGTAGCCCTTGCAAAAGAGCCTTGCCAAAACACTGCTAATACCTCTTGGACCTCCTCCCTCCCTCCCTTCAAGACTGCAACAAGAGTGAACAACCCACTAACACAGAAGCAAACCAAGATAAATCCCAGTGTGACAGGTAGGATTCAAACTTGGTTTGCTAGAATAAATTAAACCACAGTTTTGCAAGTCAGGTATAACAGGAAACTATGGTTTTTAAAACCCTGGAAGTTTCAGATGCAATCCAAAAGAGAAGGAAGGAAGGAAGGAAGGAAATTAAGCATTTCAGAATCAGATATTGATATACTTCCTCCTAAAGTTCTCTGTGGCATCTGATATGTTGCAATCTGAACCGGCAGATTTCCTTTTTTTTAAAAAAAAAGGTGTGTGTGTTTTCAACCACGATTTTAGACAAATTATTTAGAACTCCTTAAAGTAAAAGCACAAACATGGAGCTCTCCTGCTTACATAGGCCACTACCGCACTTCCTTGAGCAGCTACTTTTTATTTTGGATTGCCTTATCTCTTCCCGCGGTCACGTGGTCCACTACAGCAGTTTGGCACTCCTCACTTCAGCGGTTGCTTAATAATCGGCTTCCCCGTTCGCACTTGGTTGAACCGCTTTAAGCTACAACGGGGAAACCTCAGAAACAGGGGGGAAACAAAAAAAAAGTGGCATAGTATGTCCGCATATACAACGAATTCACTTTAAAAAGGGGTGCAGGAACTGATTGTTTTTTTTTAAAAACACCACCCCCAGTGGTCATTGGAAGAAAAACCGACACAAGGGTAAGGGGTGCTCTTCAGAAAAACCAATTTGAAAAGCAGACAGTGATTTTTAAGGCAATTTGTCTTTAAGGAAAAGGCCTTTCAAATCTAAAGTGCGGTAGCCATAATAATAGACAGGAATGCTGTGATTTGGAGATGAATGCAACACTGGGGACTCTCAACCCTTACCTTACATTTTGTCAGAAGAGAAGGAAACAGAAGCTGTCTCATCCTTTGTCTGGCATATCTCTGCCTAATTACCTTCTGTATTGTGTGATGACTTAAATATAGCTTTTCCTTCTGAATTCCCCAAGTAACTGGCAACTATTTTTCAGCATTCCCATCTTAGCTTGTCAAACACTGGGGGATATTCAAAAGAATCTACTTGTATGGGAAATCCTCCCCACCCACCAACATGCCAAGAAAGAGCACCTACAACTGGTCATGCCCCATAAACCTAGACACAACAGCTCCTGCCCAAAACACACAGAAGCAACTGTGTGCGCCTGAGGACGCGGGTCTCCCTGCGAAAAGGTTACATCCAACTCCTACTCGAGGCGTCCAACACAAACAGTCACAGGAGCCCAGAATTCATTATCAAAACTCGCGAAAAATACAGTGATGTCAGATCTTCGAGAGGAAAACATTGGAATAAAGCATTCCTCTTAAATGTCCATTTCCCACAACAGCTCTTAGTTTGCTTTCAAAGCAGCTACGCCACAGGACCAAACACCGCCGATACAAAAAAATCTATCTGCAACATCTTTAATTCTTGGCTCGGAACTTTGAATTCATGGTTGCTTGATGATTTTTCATCATAACGTCCTCTACTTTTCAAAAACAAAACAAATGGAAACAAATCAAGCCAGGAAGTATTGTACATAGAAAGGACAAAGGTACGGAGATTCCAAGCCCCCAGTGTTTCATCAAATTGTCCTCTTTTAGCGCACATTTAACAACAACATTAGTTAGACACAGGGTTTGGTGGTTTGTATTTGTATACTTATGTTTTTCACTGCTGTTTTGTGCACCTATGCATCTTTCTCTTCTAGTCACCCAGAGGCTGTTGCTAGATGGGTGGGGTATACATTGAATGAAATTGACAGAAAATCATAAAATAAATGCTAATTTTTCTAATTTTTCTAGGAAATGTGATAATGAGATTGGTAACTTTTTCCATTTGTGGTGAGAATGTAAAACAATACAAAAATTCTGGAAATGTATTTTTAAAGAACTAAGTGACATACTAGAAATGCACATAGAGCCCAATCCTGAAATTGCTTTGTTATCAATATTTGTTGATAATAATTATGATTTTAAAACTAGAGAGTTGATTACCAATTTGTTGATATAATAAATGCTAGAAATTGGAAATCTAAATATGAACTATGCTTAGATGAATGGTACAATGAAATATGGAATATTGCTTTAAATGATAAATTGACATGTGCTTTAAAGATAAAGGGGGGTTAAAAAGAGATATTTTCTATGATATATGGGGTAGATTTATTGAATATGTGCTTGTACGAGATAAGGGTAATGCTTCTGCGCAACAATCAATTTTGTTCTGGAGGGGAGGATAATGACTGTAAATAAGAAGAGTGATCCTGTTGGTGAAGGGGTGCACTGTTGTTGATGTTTTGTCTTTTTTTGTAATTTGTATAATAAAATTTAAAAAAAAATTGACAGGAAACCATTAAGTACAGACCTGGAGTCTCACATTGTTGCTCACAATGGCAACATACAAGCAGTGTGAATGCAAGAGATCTTGAATCCTGCAATTTGAGCCAGCAGCCAAACTCCTCTTGAGCGGCCACACAAGCAGCATAACTTCTGGGAGCAAACTGCCTCAAGTGGAACAAAACAAAACACACTTTAAAAAAACCCATCGTACACACAATCAGTTGCATGCTTAGCTGCATTTCTCAATGCGCAACAAGTGAGGTCTACTTCGTAGCCATTTGCTTCCAAAATTTACACCACTTATGTTACACACCAGAGTGACTAGGCAGGAGGAGTTGAGCCAACACATGTCAGTCCAGGAATGCCATGGGTTCAAAAGGGTTTACTCCCAAGCAAGCCAGGCACAGCACTGCAGCTATGATTTTCACATTGCCGCCTTCTGGGACATCTCTGGGTTAATGGAGGCCAAGAAAAGTATTTGCCAATAAAGTCAGTAACGGAAGACAAAGCTTCCATGCACCGCTTGACGTCCATCATTCTTTGTCTTCTTTGGTAACATATAGTCAGTCACAAGGGAGTACTGTTTGCTATCAAGGGTAGTGGTGCTGGAGAATGAATGCACCTATTACTACTTGGACCCAAGAGTTTTCAGAGCCATGTCTGAGAATTCAATCTCCCTCAATCCTTCTGTTCTCTTGGTCCAAATTAATCCCCTGCTACCGTTTTCTACGCATGTAGTCTTAACCTATACTGTAGCTGCATCCTTCCCAGAAATTAACCACTACCTCGTTATCAAGTACAATCATGACTTTGTTTGCATTTGCATTCAGTATTTGGGGGGTGCAAGCAAGGTTGGGAGTCTGCAAATTTGCACTTGCTCCTTCCATCATGTTGGAGTTGGGATCCTTTGAAAGAGCAAGTGACATAAATGAAAAATATGAGATGTAAAAAATGAAAAATATGAGATGCAAGACAGGAAGAGTGGAGAACGTTTATCCTGGAAGGCTGAATTACATCCTGTGTGTCCCCACCGCACCCCGGGCTCCTTAACCTTCCAGTTGGTTGGTTCACCTCTCCCCAACTTGTCTGTCTAACCTCTTCTCTTGCTCTCGCTCTTCGGAGCTTCCACCCCCTCTCCTTCCCTGTCCTTCACTGGGCTGCTCCCTTGGCTGCTAGCCACAACTTGCTCAAGTGTTTAGTGTTTTACTGCACTGAAAGTTGACACTCCAGGGTCTACCACAAGTCTTGGCGAACTTTACACCTTCACAGATACTTTCCACATTGACGTATGCCAAAACCATACAGAAACCCTGCAAGCTGCCACTCGGGAACCCCAGACAAACCAGGCCCCAGCTGTTTTCATCGAGGAAACCTAGATAAGCTCTCTAAGATGCTAGCACTTTGTCAAAGGTAAGCTTACAAGCCCGTTGGCAGTTATCTGATGGTTGGTGTGCAATAGTATTCCATGTTGGAGAGCATTTGTGGGTTGACATGTAACGCCGGCTTTTAATCTTACACATTACATTGAGTAAAAACCTGGAGACTTTCTGAAGTGCCTAAATAAATGTGCACATGTGTGTCATTCTGTGCTTGAAATCAAAGGAAAACATGCTGCTTATATACCACCCCATAGTGCTTCTGGGAGGCTTACAATTCAATTATGAGAGTACACACTGCCCATTCCCCCAGCAAGACAGATGCTCAGTTTACCAACCTTGGAAGTATGGCAGGCTGAATGAACCTTGAACCGGCTACCTGGGACTAAACCCCAGGTTGTGAGCAGAGTTTTTGGCAACAATGCAGCAGTTTAACCCTTCAGCATCAATGTGAGTCTCATTTCAGCGAGGTAAAATGCGGGCCTTCAACTTTCCTTTTGTCCTCACTGACCACCCCTTCCCTGGTGTGTAGATGCCTGTTTCACTTTTAAATTACTGGTTTAAATTCCAAAAGAATTTAAAGATTTTACTGCCTGACCTGACCCCATTCAATACAGAGTGGAATGCAAATACAGGGATTTAATAAATAAAATAATTTAAAGAATCTGAAGCAATTTGGAGGCTGGAAACAAAAAGGGAAAGAAACCAATTTAAGGAACAAATGCCACCCTCTCAACGGACAACATGTCATGGAATTAATTCCTTTCCTTTCCTTAATTTCTCCATGAGCCATGCCACCATGACCAAGGTAACCTGACATACTCCAGATGTTTTGGTCTACAATTTCCTTCAATCCTAGCTAGGTTGGCTTGCTTTGATGGGTGGTGCAGTCCAAAACATCTGGAATCTGTCAGGCTGCCCATCTCATGCTATACTTGCTGAACATAGAGGGTTATTCCCTGGAGACTATTTGGCCCTTCAACATCTCCATAGCATCGGAGAAATTCACCAAAGGGTCAAGCCCATCTTCATATAACGGCAAGCTCTTTCTTAGGCAATACAGTTAGTAGCAAGAGACCTTCATGTCAGAATAATCCAAGAACTACGAGGAGACTCTGAATACCATCCCCACTACCCACCACAATGTCCTTGGGGAGGGGGCCCTGATGATGGCAACAAACTTTTAATTCAGCAACCTTGAACCCAACAAACACAGAAATTAGTTGAAGAAAGGAGAACACCATTCTTTCGTGTTTACCTTACCTGTAACAAGACTGTGCCCCCGGGAATTGTGAGCTGTAAACAATACTTAGGGGCATTCTCCCAAGACAGCAGCTGAACGTCTTCAATTGAGCTGTAGGAAATTGAGTTTTCCATGTACCCAGTAGGCTGCAGGGGAAAACAAATGAAATAAAGAGAGAAAAGATTAAGTGATTTCACTTAGCACATCAAGAAAAGCTCAACAAGGATTAAGGCAAGAATTAGACATTTCTCTAAATCAACATTAAAACAGATAACATAAGAAGGGCTCTTCTTTGTTTGTTTGTTTGTTTGTTTGTTTGTTTGTTTGTTTGTTTGTTTGTATGTATGTATGTATGTATGTATGTATGTATGTATGTATGTATGTATGTATGCAGAGATTAATGGGAAGACTTATCTAGGCTAAACACACTAACATTTGGCATCACAGCAATCCAGATTTTGCACATCATAAAATCTTCATCTTGCTATACATTATATAAATATAAATGGAATAGACATGGATAGCTTGCCTCCCCCTAGAGCAGTGATGATGAGACCGAGTGCTCAAACTGAGATTCAGAACCCACTGAAGTGCCAATACAGCAATTTAACCTGAATACAGGTGGCTGTGAAGGGGCAATGTAGGGTGCCCACAGAAAGGGCTCTGAGTGCCACTTTTGGCACCCATGCCATAGGTTCCCCAACACTGCCCTAGATTATGTTTAGTTTCACATAACATATTCTGGCTTTGCTATGCTCACACAGAGACATGGCACTAGACAGGGCAGGCAAACACGGCTACTACTACCTGCCTAAATTCTAACCCATTGGTTCTTCTGAGATTCCACTTGCTTTCATGAGGGCTGGAAACCTGTCTCTTAAAGCAAGCATGGCCCTGGATGTCCGAAATGCCAGACTCTGCTACTCCCAATGGTACATTCTATAAGACCCATCACAACTATAATTACGCTGTGCATGGAAGGAATCTATCTACAGGAGACCACCAAGAGAAAACCATTCATCTCTTTGGCCAGAATCCTGTTAGCAAGATTAACCAGAGCAGACCTAATGATTCAACTGGGAGTGGCAAATCAACACTTGACTCAAAGGATCTTTAGCTGGGACTGCCACATGGATTCAGTACCCAGTGTGGTATAGTGGATAGAGTGATAGACTAGTTCTCGTGAGGCCTGAGTTCAAATCCCCACAGAGCCAGGAAACCTCACTAAGGGTGTGGGTAACACCACACTTTAAATACCTCACTTACTTTGAAAGCCTTATTATGAAGGTCACTGTATGCTGGTTCCAACATGATGGCAAATAACCACAAGCACGTGGATTTGGGCTTTAAGAACATAAGAACATAAGAAGAGCCTTGCTGGATCAGGCCAAGGGCCCATCTAGCCCAGCTTCCTGTATCTCACAGTGGCCCCGCCAGATGCGTCTGGGAGCACACGAGACTAGATATCTGTCTCCTGATACCACTCTCCTGCATCTGGTCCTTGAAGTACCCCGGTTTTAAACCTGGAGATTACACATCTCCATCATGGTTTGTAAACTTTTCCTCCAGGAATCTGTCCAATCCCCTTTTGAAGGCATCCAGACCAGATACCATCACCACATCCTGTGGCAGGGAGTTCCACAGACTAACAACGCGCTGGGGGAAAAAATATTTTCTTTTGTCTGTTCTTACTCTTCCAGCCCCCAATTTGAGTGTATGTCCCCTAGTTCTGGTACTTTGTGAGAGGGAGAAGAGCTTTTGTGTCTTTGTGTATCCAGATACAAAACCAACAGTGAAGTCATGCATTTTACCATTTAGAGGATTAGGGTGGCCACTGTATTACTGTGACTTGAGTAGAAAATGTTTCAGGCACACCCGTCCAGATCTAACCCCCTGTTGCAAATGGACCAAGAGGCTGATGCATGGCCTCTCAGCTTCAGTCCTGTCCCTGGCTCCGATCTACAAGATGCAAGACCACACTCTGAATCCTTAGTGAGTGATAAATCACATGCCAAGTGGAAGGAGCTGCAGTGACGGTAGTGGAAGCTAGCCTAGGTACCCATGTCTGTCTCTTGACGGAGCTTAGCCAGAGATGTGCCAAGAAGGGGAAGAATCACGAAAGTGCTAAGAGGCCCTTGATTAAAGGAGCACGAAGCTTGCCAGTCTAAAAATAAAGATTAGAAAGGAAAGATAATTCACTCAAAGACTCGCACATGCAAACACGGGGTGGTGTGTGTGGAGGGGGGAGATCCTTTGATGTTTGTTTGGGATCACGGAGCAAGCACCACAACCCTCACGTACATGCTCCACTGGGTTTCTTCCCGGGCGTTGGTTTTTTTTTTTCCACTGTCACAAAGCAGCCAGATCAAGCACGCCACCAATAGCTGGACATTAAACTTGTCAGCAACTCTTAGGCCTCCAAAGAGGAAGCTGAGCTCTCTGGCAGGGAGCCCTGGTGTTCCTCTGAGCCACGAACATTTGGAAGATTTATACACGAGGGCCAAAGCGGAGCAACCGCACTGCTGCAGCCTTTTAAATTACATTTTTCCCTCTTTAATGCAAACATCGGCTCCCAAAGGGGGTTCCGTGACATCCTTCAAGGCAGGTGTGAGCCATCGTTCTTTAAAAATAATAATAAGTCTGCACAATTGAAATTAAAAGGGGAACGCAGCCCTGATACTCAAGCTCTGCTTGATGCTATGATGTGCGAAGGACAGTTTAAAAAACTGTGCAGACGCCTCCTTGAAAACTCCAAACCAATGTTTATATGATGGGTACTAAAGATTTAAATGTTCCAGATTTAAGTTCTCAAGACACATTGGAACTTGAGTCTGTAAAAAAGCATCATTTCCAAACTATGGCATCCAAATGTGCATTTTTCATTCTAATTTATTGATGCAACTTCTAAACCACCCTTCCTGTTATTATGGGCTATTACCAATTACCACATTAAAACACATATGCATAAAAAGAACATATACGCCTTAGCTGCAAGCATAATGTTATGAATACTTAAAATATAGTTTTTATAATGTTTGGTATCCTTTTATTAATTACAAGGGTCCACAGACATGCACTCTTGGGTAACTTGCAGTAGGGCATTTACAGATGAAGCTGATACAAGTATCTAAAGATACACAACTCCCACCCCCACCCCCAAATGTAGTTTGTGTTATATGTGCTACTTGCCTCATTTTTTATTTTATTTTATTTCAGAATGTTTCTACAATTACAGAAAGAAAAATCAGAAATCTCAAATTATAACTTTCTGATAAAAAACAGTATATCCAACAACACAAAAAGTCACTAAACCAAATACAGTGGTACCTTGTATAAAGGGATTAATTTGTTCCAAAGTTGCCTCTAACAAGACTCCTGCCCTGGCTGCAACATCACCTAGTCATGGACTTTAAAAACACCATCTAAACAAGGACTTTAAAAGTAACCTCCTGATAAAGCACATTTTGTTACCATGTCTGAACTTCTGGGACCTGCTTTGAAGAAGGGTTATTTACACTCGAAAGCTTGCAATGTTCCTTTTTTAAATAGTGGCCTATAAAGGTATCGCCTGTAACCCATTTTTGCAATTTCATTCCAAATGAAATTCTGTTAAGCAATTTTTTCTTTATACAAATTTCCCATAGGAATGCATTGAAAACAGAGTAATCCCTAATTGCGACCATTTTTATGTTGTATGGATTCGCCCCATAGGCAATTTTGTTAAGCAAATTTCCCCTATCTCCAGAATTTTTTTTATGTTGTACAGATATTATGTTATACAAACCATTTGTTATACGAGGGTCCTCTGTAAAACCTTATGCCCCAGAAGGTCATAAAATATATTTTATACAGGTGTTTGAACGATAAATGCATGAAGATAACCAGCTCTCAGTTGGAAATGGAACTCCACAGTGATGAAAGATCCCACCACATAGAAGACCCTGCTAAATGTGGCAGCCTCAAGGCTGCCTCCTGGACCCCAAAGTCACCCTACTGCTTTAAGGGGCCATTTATCCATCAGGTTGCTTTTCTATCCATCTAATCCTGTGTGCACGCATGCGTGTGTGCCTAAGTGAGAAAGAAACACAGAAAGCAGGAGTTGTTCTACACCAGTGGTTCTCAACCTGTGTGTCCCCAGATGTTCCTGGACTGCAATTCCCATAGGTCTTCATCACTAGCTGAGCTGGCCAGGATTTCTGGGAGTTGCTGTCCAGGAAGATCTGGGGACCCACAGGTTGAGAACCACTGGTCTACATCGTCCCAGCCTTCTCCACCACTTACTAAGCTTTCTGTGCCTGAGGGGTGCCTTTCTCTGGTGGCACTGGGTCCCTCTGCCTTCATACTTGTCCATCTTTTCATTCCATCCCACCAGGTCAAAGGAGAGAAATGGGTGAGGGGGCCCTGTTTTCAGCCTGCGGATCAAAATCCAGTTTAAGAACAGGTCTTACAGGGCTCATTCCAGCGGGAGAGGAAGGCCTGAACAACAGGCAGGACCCTGCTTATGTCTTGCAAATTAGGACCTTTTCCCTTCACCAAGTCTGGCAGGCAGAACATGACACCTCCCATTGCAGCAATCTGGGATTTAGTACAGTATCTCCTCATATCTTTCCAGGCTGTTCCCTGGAGCTCAGTTTTAAAGAGGGAAATAACAGCAAAAATAAGTCACAGAGTAGATGACCAAGACCTCCTTCCACAACCAGTGTACAAAATGAAGGATAGAATCATAGAATAGAATCATAGAGTTGGAAGAGACCTCAAGGGCCATCTAGTCCAACCCCCTGCCATGCAGAAACCCCATCACAATATTTCCGACAGATGGCCATCCAGCCTCTGCTTAAAAAACTCCAAGAAAGGACACTCCACCACCCTTTGTGGCAGCACATTCCAGTGCCAAACAGCTCTAACTGTCATGAAGTTCTTCCGAATATTCAAATGGAATCTCTTTTCCTGTAGTTTGAAACCATTGCCCCGTGTCCCAGTCTCTGAAGCCATGGAAAACAAACCTGTTCCCTCTTCAATATAACATCCTTTCAAGTATTTCAACATAGCTATCATATCCCCCTCAGCCTTCTTTTAGAGAGGCTAAACATTCCCAGTTCCCTAAGCCGTTCCTCATCAGACATTTCCCCCAGACCCTCAACCATCCTGGTCGCCCTCCTCTGCACCCGCTCAAGGTTGTCAACATCCTTTTTAAATTGAAGCGCACAGAACTGGACACAGTATTCCAGGTGAGGTCTGACCAGAGCAGAATAGAGTGGTACTATCACTTCCCTTGATCTAGACACTATGATTCTGTTGATCCAATCAAGAATCGCATTGGCTTTCCAGCCGCATCACACTGCTGATTCATGTTCATTTTGTGGTCCACCAAGACTCCCAGATCCCTTTCACAGGTACTAATCTCCAGCCAAATACCCCCCCATCCTATATATACGCAATTCATTTTTTTTAACTAGATGCAGCACCCTACATTTCCCTCTGTTGAAATCCGTTTCATTAGCTTTGGCCCAGCACTCTAATCCATCAAGGTCCTTTTGGACTTTCATCCTATCCTCTGGAATTAGCAACCCCTCCTAATTTAGTATCATCTGCAAATTTAATTAGCATACTCTCTATTCCTTCCTCCAAGTCATTAATAAAGATATTGAACAGCACTGGACCCAGAACAGAACCCTGGGGCACCCCACTGGTCACGTCTCTCCAAGCTGAAGAGAGGCCCTTTGGGTGCAATCAGTCAACCAATTACAAATCCACCTAACAGTAACACTATCTATCCCACTTTCTACTAACTTCTTAGCAAGAATACCATGGGGAACCTTATCGAAGGCCTTACTGAAGTCCAGATAAGCAATATCCACAGCATCAAATTAGTCTGGCATGACTTGTTTTTAAGAAACACGTGTTGACTTCTTGTAATGACAGCATTGTTTGTTAAGTAATTACAGACTGGCTGCTTAACAATCTGCTCTAGGATCTTTCCAGGAATTGAAGTCAAACTGACTGGGCGGTAATTATTTGGGTTCATTATCCCCCCCCCTTTTGAAGATGGGGACATTAGCCCTCCTCCAATCGATGGGGACTTCCCCTGTTCTCCAGGACTTCTCAAAGATTATTGCCAATAGTTCTGAAATTACTTCTGCCAGTTCTTTTAATATCCTTGGGTGTAATTCATCTGGCCCAGGGTTTCCTGTACTAGCTCTCTACCTATTCTACGTTGCAATTCCCATCCTACCTCATCTACTCTTTGTCCCAGTGGATCTCTTTCTTCCTTTTTTGGGAACAACCAAATTGTCTTCGCTGATGAATGAGAGCCAACATGGCTTTTGCAAGGGCAAATCATGGCTCACTAATCTGTTGGGATTTTTTGAGAGTCCATACAAGCATGTGGAAAAGGAAGATCCAGTTGACATTGTTTATCTGGACTTTCAGAAGACCTTTGACACGGTCTGGCACCAAAGGCTCTTGAATAAACTTGCCAGTCATGGAATCAAGGGACAGGTCTTGTCCTGGATCAGTATCTGGTTAAGGGACAGGAAACAGAGGGTAGCACTAAATGGACACTTCTCCAACTGGAGGTAGGTAAAGAGTGGAGTCCCCCAAGGTTCAGTACTGGGACCCCTGCTTTTCAACCTCTTCATAAATGATCTAGGAGTAAATAGCAAGGTAGCCAAATGTGCCGACGAAGCTAAATTATACAGGGTAGTAAAAACTGAGAGAGATTGTGAGGAACTCCAGAGGGAGCTCTTGACACTTGGGGAGTGGGCAAATCAGCATTGAGGCAGGGGTGGGAGTTCAGAATAAGTGAACACAAAGGGAGAGTCAGCAGCAATGGATGTTTAGAATGCAAATAGTCCTCTAGCTTAAAAAAGTGAAACGTTAGAAAAAATGCTTTTAAATCTAGGTGCAGACTTTTTGGCCATATTGATGTGTTTTGCACTATAACTCCCATGCTCCTTACTGCCAGCCTTGAAGGGGAGGTTTCTGGAAACGGACGCTCTAATGGAATCTGAGTTCCATACAGACGCCCCAAGCATTCTGTTTGAAAAACACAGCATGTTGCCTTTAAGTCCTTGAAATCAAGCTTGTCATTATTGCAGGCACAGACAATTCCTGCAGAATTGTTTAATTCCCACACTCTGTTGTGCAATATGATGGTACTAGGAGTTGTGGGGTGGGGGAGGGGGGCAGAGGAGTAGTGGTGTTTTTTGTTTTTGTACTTACATCATTCTTTCCTGGCTGGAAAACCTCTTGAAACTGTATTTCTTGAACTGCACTTTTTTGTCTTGAAACTTCCGTAGGAAAACAAGAAAACAAAATGCCACCTCCTGCCCAGCTGCCTTCAAACAAAGGGCCCGTGATGCAGGAAGCTTGATAATCTGCCGTTGATTCATTTGACCACAATATCATCCCACCCTTGTGTACAAAACCCCAGAGGTTCCTCCGGGTTTCGCACGTCACGCTGGACCTACTGGCAATCAGTTACCTCCCTGCTCACAGGAAGCCAAACTCCCAAGGATATCAACATTGCAAGGACAGGAGGAAGGCGTGGATTAAAAGCTCCGCCAACCTCAGGTGTGCTTTGCTCAGGAGACGTTGTCGAGAAACACAGGACCATGAGAGGGCAAAAGATGTAGCGTGTGAAGGGTGTGGGTCTTAGTGTTCGCTTACGAAAAATGCGATTGTTTGAGCAATGGCATTTGACCACAGCACAGTCTTCAAATGTTGGGCTTTTTGTATTTGGCTTCTATGCTCGCTTTTATTCAAATACTTACATACAATGCTTTATTCATGTTGTGTTTTCATGGTGTGTTATCATCTGATGCAGGTTACTGTGTGGCACTTTGGAATCTATTCTGTATTAAAACTCTCTCTCTCTCTCTCTCTCTCTCTGTGTGTGTGTGTGTGTGTGTGAGAGAGAAAGAGAGAGAGAGAGAGAGAGAGAGAGAGAAGAATGGAAGAGTGATTAATGGAATTAAGTGAAAAGATCAGGTTTCAGCCTCAGGAAACAAGCAGACACAAGGAGGGCGAAACAGTCTCCCATCGGAGGCAAGAAAGCAGGGTGGTCCATAAAACAGAACTTGGAAAAGTTACTTTTGGGATTGCAATTTTCAAACCTTTTTGGGGGGAGGGCTGCCACCATTCCCACTGGCCAGAGTGAGGGTGCAGAATCTGCACCGTTGTCCACAAAAGGAACTTTTCTGAGCTCTGCTGGAATGACTTGGTGAAGCCAAACAGTGGCTCTCAAAGGCAACCTTTAAAGACCACTGAAGTGGACCAGCAAGGACCTTCAAAGGCCCAGACTAGGGATGGGCATGAAACGGAAAAAAATATGTTTCGTTTCCTTTCCTCCCCTCCCCCCACATTTTTTTTTAGTTTCATTTCATACAATTTTTTTCAAAAAAAAAAATCGTATGAAATGAACCACTAATGAAATGGTTCGGGGGAGAGGGGCTGGAAAGTGCTGGAGGGGAAAGGGTTAAAAAAATGCAGGCTTTAAAAAAAACTTTTCCCCCTCCCCCCAAGCCCTGCCTGCCCACTGATGGGCACTGGTGCATGTGGGGGGGGGATTTTTTTCCCTTCCCCCAAGCCCCGCCTGCCAGCTCCTCAGCGTTGGGGTGGGGCGAAAAACTTTTTCCTGCCCTAGCGCCGATCAGCTGGTGCGGCTTGGGGAAGGGAAAAAGTTCTTTTTAAAAGTCTGGAGCTTTAAAAAAAAACTTTTTCCCTTCCCCAAGCGGCTTACCGATGGAACAAAATGGTTCGTTTCAACAAAAAAACACCATTTTGTGTCGCCTGTAACAAAATGCTGCTTCCTCGTGTTGTTTGGTTTCGCTTCATTTCGTTACCCAATGACACAGACGAAACAGCATTTCGTTTTTCATTTTGTGCCCATCCCTCGCTCAGACCATGTGCACAATCACCCGCCTAAAACATCAGATCAAAGGCCGGCATCTGCTTTCCTACAAGAACCCCCCCCCCCAATGTCTCTCTCAACCGCCCAACCATCTTAATCCTGCATTTATTTATCCTGTAATGGGGGTTCCTGCATGGCAAGGCTTTAGTCTAGAGGGCCCTTGAGGTCTCTTCCAACTCTGTGATTCTACGATTTTATGTTAGACGATAAAAATCCTGATAGCTGGCCATGAACCCTGAATCTGCAAGCCCTCATCAACCTCACGGCCAGCAGGGATGTAGGAGTCCTAGTCCACCATCTCAGACCCGAGGACGAGCACATAAGTCAGTGGTGTACAAACTGTGGCCCTCCAGATATTTTGGACCACAACTCCCACAGTCCTTTGTGACTGGCAATACAGGTTTGGAATTCTGGGAGTTGTGGTCCAAAACGTCTGGAGGGCCAACGTCTGGACACCGCTGACATAAGATGAGTTGGGCCTGCTTTATCTCTGAAGCACTAATCGCTAGCAAAAAAAATGGGAGACCCAAAGGGTTTCCTGGCAACCAACCACGTCTAGTCCTCAGGCCTTGTGGCTGGCCAATGTGAGGAGCTAGATGTGGAGTGACAGGGCTGCAGGGTTCTTCCTGTTCCCTTATGCGGAAGGGATCTCGTGGTTCCCTCTCGGCCAAGGATGACTCAGGCGCTTGGTGGAGCACCAAAACCATGTTTGTGGCCCCCACGGATGGAGGAGACGTGAAAGGTGATTCAAAGCTCTGTGGTGCCCTTGCTGAGTTGGACGAAGTGCCAGGAAACAGCTCACGCTGAAGAAAAATCTGCAGCCTGAATCATGATCCCCTTTCGATGCAAACACTCAGCCTGGTGCCCAGAAATGACAATGCCAATCGACATGAATCATCAGGCCTGTGATCAACAAACCAGCCAAGGAACTGGAAAGAGAGGCAGTGTGCCGTCTGGTATTAGTCTCTCATCAGCACTTAAAACATACCTACTAGCTCTGTATTGGTTTGCAGAGCTAACCGTGGCAGAGAGTCCGAGAGGTGTTGGGGCCTACAGCAGGCTCCTCTGACACCCTTTGCCAACATTTTGTTCAGAAATCACTCCACGTTAATGCCAACATTCCACTCCCAAGCAACCTCAAGGGCTGCATCTCCCTTTATGCACCTGCTCAAGTATTAAAATCGCCAGGCACGGCCTTCCTTTTGTTCCTGCCACCTTCACAGGTGTGTTTGGTGGAAACACAGGAGAGGGCCTTCTCTGTGGCTTCTCTCAGACTCTGGAACTCCTTCCCACTGGAGGCCAGGCTGGGCCCATCTTTGCTGTCCTTCCACAAACAGGCAAAAAACCCTTTCTCTTCAGGAAAGCTTTCCCCTTAAGGACTAGTGACCCGAGTGGGATTTTTAAAATATATTATTGTACCTTACTGCATTGAATGTGTTTTGGTGTTGTTTATGATTTTTGGTATTATATTCTTTGATCCTCTTATTATTCCATACTCACTATTACTAACTTAAAGAGCTGCCTAGATGCCCTAAGCACATCCGATCTCCCCTGATTTCGGAAGCTAAGCAGGGTCGGCCCTGGTTAGTACTTGGATGGGAGGCCACCAGGGAATACTAGGTGCTGTAGGCGCCTGGAGTAGGAAGTGGCAAACCTCTCCAGTATTCCTGCCAAGAAAACTCCATGGACATGGAGTCACAAAGAGTCGGTCACGACTATAACGACACAACACACACACATTACTAACTTAAATGCTGTCTCTTAATCTGTTGTCAGCTTCCTCGGGTTCTTTTCAAGGAGAAAGACGGGTTAGAAATTAACACATGTTTACATTTGCACGCTGCCCCTCTCCTCTCCAAGTTGGCCACTTAACTCTCCAGCCAACCACGACAAGGCTTTAAAAGCCAACAGTTTGCTGGCATCACGGGGATGATTTCCCAACTCAGCTGCCAATATCTGGCAGAACAACTGACCACCCCGGGTTGGAGTGCCATGGAGGCCTGGACGTGGCTTAACCCAAGAGGACGGCCACGCTCAGGTCAAAGGGAGGCCAAGACTCTCCATTAAAGCTGCCTCACAGCAGGTGAGACCTTTTATGCATCTATTCAGTATCTCTGGTTACCCTGAAATAATGGATTGTATGGCATCAGGCACTCTCCAGTCGAGAGTTCTGATAATGCATGTCAAAAAATTTTTTTTCTGGCTCCCCTCCCCCGTTAACTATACTATATAAGTATATGCAGTAATACCTCTTAAGATGAATTTAATTTGTTCTACGAGTCATTTTGTTTTACAAAAAAATCATTTTGCAAAATGGGTCATTCCATGTCAAATCAATCAATAAAAAATCCATTTTGGAACTTGATGTCATGGATTTGGTTCATTTTGTATCTTGCCATGAGATGTTTAAAAATTAATTTTTTTTTCAGATTGTTTTGGTCCATCCGTTTATGAGATATTGCATTTTCAAAATTACATTTTTTTTTGCCAAAATTCACTACCCACCATACTTTCAAATGTCATTTAATAGATACCTGTGATAGCTATAGACCTGGGCCAGGTCCATGAATAGGGCTTTCATTTGATATACAACATGATGCAATTGTACATTTTAAAAAACATTTACACATTTACATAAATATAAAATTTGAAGTTTTGGAAAAATTGAACTTTTTTAAATTTTCAAAAAAAAAAATCACACCTAAAGATACATATCTTGTAGCCAATCACTCCAAATTTCAGGATGGTATCTCAATGGTATCATATAAAACTTAAATTTTCTTGCGAGGCATCCCACAGGGAATTTTTGTTGTGCGAAGCAACCCTATTCCTAGAAATTTTTTTCATCTTACAAATTTTTTGTCTTATGGGGCATTCCTCTTAAGAGGTATTACTGTGTTTAACACTTGTATTATCCAACATTTCAGTATCTGTGCGGCAACTCAGAACTGATCAGATGCGGAAGGACACTGTACTGTCTTCTCCTCAGATCTCTGGAACAACGCCCTCCCTCTAATCACTATTACATGGCACAGAACTTGATACGCTGTATCCTGGGCCCACATACAAATACCATTCAGCCGAGGTCCTCTTGCTTTTAATAAAATGATACGTTTTCCAGAGACTGTGTAGTCAGGCTGGCTGTGCTTCCTTTTATTTTTAAACGCAAAGCTAGTTGTTTAGGTCAGTTCCAGAAAGATTTATAGATTGCTGACATCTAAACTTTTGTTGCTTTTCAGGCTTTGGCTCCAAGACAACCACAACGGCAAAAGCTTCTGTAAATCATGACAATAAAGCACTGGACGCACTTGAGCTCGGAAGGGAGCGGCCAGAATTGCAAGGGATGTAGCAATGATCCTTGTCAGTTACATGGAATTCTGCCTCCTCCTTTTTCTGTAGAACCATAGAGTCACTGAGATGGAAGGGACCTGTATGGCCATCAGGTTCAAACCCTTGACTCAGTGCAGGCATCTAAGACAACGTAGAGCTGACAGATGGCTGGCTAATTTTCTTCTGAAGGCCACCAACATTGGGGCACTCATTCCTTCTCGAGGTAATGGATTCCATTGTCATACTACTCTAACAGTTGGGAGTTTTTTTTCCTGGTACTTAGGCTAAATCTGGCTTCCTGTGCTCACGACCTGGAGTTCAATCCCAGGTAGCAGGCTCAAGGCTGACTCAGCCTTCCATCCTTCTGAGGTTGGTAAAATGAGTACAATACCCAGCTTGTGGGGTGTGTGTGTGTGTGTGTGCGTGTAATGTGTAGCCTGCATTCTGTACTTAAAACTGTAAACCACCCAGAGACTACTTGAAGTGCTATGGGGCGGTATATAAGTAAAACACTTTGCTTTGCTTTGCTTTGTCACTCAAGCCCATTATTATATGCCCGGCACCCTGGTATGACCAAATCACCACCATCACCTTGTGAAACCCACCTTTTATTTGTCATGAAATCCGGCACATTTCTCCTGCATGCCCACCTCTTTTCTCCTAGAGATGAAGGTGTTCCAGTAAAAGACAAAAGTCTCCAGCAATGCGGACCAAGGCACTCCAGCAGTGCCCGTAATCTCCACTTGGCACTAAACGAACACACATCTATCATCTTGCAGGCCAATCTGTCTTTGGAATCTCCGAGGGGATTCCAGCCAAGCTCTTCCAAGGCATGGGAGAGGAGGAAAGATGGCCAACACGGCGGCTGAGAACCAATCCCAACTGAATCATCATTGGAGCCTTCCGCAAGCTGCCTGGCCCCATAGCGCCACCTGAAGGTGGGACCGGGAAACCACTTCTGAGTACCTCAAACCTGAAAAGGGTCATCATAAATTTGGGAATTTGAAAAGAGAACACACCACCCGCAGAATTAGTAATGTTTATATTTTTGTATGATGACATGTCTGGTCCCGTCCATAGTATCCTTGGGCTAGATAGCTTGGAGTATACAAGTCAAACACACACATACACACACACACACACACACACACACACACACAGAGAGAGAGAGAGAGAGAGAGAGAGAGAGAGAGAGAGAGAGAGTAAAGATTCTAAGGTTCACTCAAATTATATAGATATTGTCTACCACTGCATGGTATATATCCCAGACTTTTAAAAACTTGAACCATTTGTCATGTCTTAGTGTGGGCTACACATAAGAACCAAATATGGACAGTTGCAGAATTCCTATGGTGCATAGGCAACTGGATGACCTGGCCGTCCCCATGAGACAGAAAACTGAACTGTTGTTCCATCCCTACACATCCTTTGAGTAGCCATAGAGGAGAACTTTTCATGTCATTAAGATGGGATAACAGCCCACTGAAAGCCGCTGTGCACAACTCTTCCAACCCATAAATGCATGGAAACATCAAGCAATGCACATACAGCAGCTATAATCTAATGAAGCCCCACTGCATGTCTTCAGACATGCTAATCTACGGTATTTTTCGCTCTATAAGACACACTTTCCCCACTCAAAAGGAAGGAAAATGAGTGAATACAGTAGTCCTCACTACATATATATCACAGATTTTCATTTAGAGAGAAGTTACCTGCACGGAACCTCTCCCGTCCCCTACTGCAGCCAGGATTCTGCAGTTCCAATCACCTCATTTGCAAAGAGGCTTCATCCATGGAGCCTCTCCCCACCCCTCCCATTCTGCAGCCAAGATTCACCAGTCAAAAATCACCTCATTTGCCACGAGGTCTTCTCCACGAAGCCTCTGCCCTCCCCCTTTGCAGCCTGGATTCCAAAGTCCCAATCACCTCGTTTGCAACCCTCCACTTTTGCAGTTAGATTCTGTAGTCCCAATCGCCTCGTTTGCAAGCCTGCCCTTTTGAAACTTTGATTCCCCAGTCAAAAATCACCTTGTCTGCAAGGAGATCTCCTCCATGGAGCCCCTGCCCTCCCCTTTTGCAGCCAGGATTCCTCCACCATGAAAACTTAGGCTAAATATTTTCCCCCTTGTTTTCCTCTAAAAAATAGGTGTGTCTTATGGTTAGGTGCGTCTTATAGAGCAAAAAATACAGTATGTTGCACGCATCCACCAGAGGCTCTTTAAAGACCTCTAATTCATCTGGATCCCCTTGAGTGCTCAGCAAATAAGCCCACCAGGACACCAAGAGGCTGCGAAGGGATTGCAGTTTCCTCTAACCTCACAAAAAATCCACAAAATGTCCAGTGCAATTCTGGAAATCCCAAATGTACAATTTTCACATCTCGGGGCCTGATGTAGCTTGTGGTGAGTCAAATCAGTCTCCTAAGCCCTTCACCACTGTCTGCTCCTCCTGATTACACAAATGCAAAAAAGTCAATAAGTAGCAAGCTTTCCTGGATGAAATTCACTTCCTCAGGATCTAAGCACACCTCCTTCAGGCAGGCAAATTGTAGAACCAACAACTGATGATGCGTAACTGTCAGAAGCAATGCATGCTTTCTGGAGGTTGAGACCCATAGATAGATAGATATAGATAGATAGATAGATAGATAGATAGATAGATAGATAGATAGATAGATAGATAGATAGATAGATAGATAGATAGATAGATAGATAAGATAAGATATAAAATCAATATTAAAATTAATATTAAAAGGAAGAAATAGGAAGCCACAAATTTCAAAATATACTGCTCATGCAGTCTACAAAACACTCTATACAATTATTTGTAATGAAATTGCCCATCAAGAGCAAAACTTCAGTTGCCAAAATTAGAAGACCCTCTGTTGTCCTCCAGAACATCAGGCTTATTAAATGGTTTGCAATTTCTAGAAGGACAGGGATTTTTCTAGTGAAAAGACCGAGAACTACTGCCTAAAAGGATAGCTTGAAGGGCAGAATGTGCAAAAAATAATGCACTAAAAAGTACACCAGCATTGCTTCTGTGTGTGTGTGTTGTGTCGTTACAGTCGTGACCGACTCTACGTGACTCCATGGTCCATGAAGTTTTCTTGGCAGGAGTACTGGAGTGGCTTGCCAGTTCCTACCAGGCGCCTACAGCACCTGGTATTCCCTGATGGTTACCCATCCAAGTACTAACCAGGGCCGGACCTGCTTAGCTTCCGAAATCAAGCGAGATCGGATGTGCTTAGGGCATCTAGGCAGCTCATAGCATTGCTTCTATACCTGTTTAAAAGAATGTGTGTCTCCATATATGTGTGTGTTTTTTTCTTTCTTTTCATGAGAGCACTTTTCCTTAACTGAATGGTAAATAATTAGTATGTTGCAAAGATAGCAACCAGGAAGTCTTTAAAAAAAGGATGATTTCCCAATCTGCCTTTACGTAGTCCCTGCTGCACCTTCCTCCACCCACGCTCCTTTCCTGCTGATCTTATTCATAGTTTCGTGATGACTTGTGTGAACAGCAAGGAAGTGGAGCTGTTTATTCAACTGTCTAGAAGAAGGACCTCCTGCCATAGAGAAGGTCTGCCCAACATGGGAGCAGAAAGCAACAAATCAAGGCAGAAAAAAAGATGAGAAGAGCAAGCTCCAGAAATATGTTGCGGGCGGCAGAGATATGCAGATGATGTAGCATGATTTCAGCTCACTGTGACAAAAATTCAGTCTAGTGCAGAATCAGGATCCAATAAATAAGGCTGGTCAAAGCAAAAAGGAAAGGACAGACATGCAGTCAAATGCCAGTGGTGCCTTTTCAACAACAAAAAGTTGCTTCTCCATCATGAGGTGCTGTATTTAAGATGCATGAATCTGAGATGGCTTCTTCAGCTACTTAGGGCTTAGGCACTAGTTAAGTTCCCAACCAACTGCCTAGTTAATTGTCCAACCGATTTAAATGGGCTATCTAATTCAAGAAGACTACTAGGTCCTATAATAAAAAAAAGGATAATTCTGTTGGGAAAGACCAAAGGCCCATCATGGACAGCATTCAGATTTTCACAACAGTCAACTTCAGGCTTTCACAAAGCTCACAAAAGGAGTAAGAGAACAAAATTTTATTGCCAAATGTTCAGTTGTATGTTGTTATGGGACATAGGAGTTTTCCCCCTAGGTACAGTACACACACACACACACACACACACACACACACACATGTAGACATATAAGCCCACTTTTTCAGAACTGAGGGAATTAAGACAAGGTTGTGGTCATATGGTGTGGAATATTAATATCTTCTAGCTATTTGGAAAAGACAAGTTTAAACAAATCTGTTTTAGGGTGTTTTTTTAAAGGCTTGTCTTAATGTATACTGCACAAAGAAGGAAGGAGTTACAAAATTAACTGGGACATCACTGAAAAAGTCTTATCACTTCTATGTATCTATGTACCCTCAACAAATCTGTTTTCTCTTCTTGCACACTCATTTAAGAGGGTGGCAAACTTTTACAATATTTGGTAGCAGGTGTGGCATCAGCTGACTGGACAATGATTTATTATCAGCTGACTGATAAGTTAGCTATCTCCTTGAATCTAATTCCTTGAATCATCACTTTCAACACATTGATTTGAAGTGTTTGCTCTTGGGCAGCAAAAATCTAGCCTTTGGTTTCTTTCTCAATGTTCCTTGTTTATATTCAGGTCCATGTTGAGCTATTTCCATGCTTTCCATCAATATTCCTCAGGTGTTGTTCATGCAGTGGTTCATTTTCCCAACTGTTTATTTTCAAATTGTTGTTTCTTATATTGAGCGTTTGTTTCAGTTATTTTCCAAATGTTCTCTATCTTTATTGTCTTAAGTAATTTGTCTCTGTTTGTGCTTTTTATTTATTTATTTATTTATTCATTCATTCATCATCATCACCACCACCACCACCAGTGCTGCTGTCACACATACCTTCTGATACAAAATCTTCTGTGTTTTTTTGAAATGGGACACTAGATATGTGCAGATCTGTGTGTTTTTTGGACTACACCTTCCAGAACTCCCAGTTCTATAGTCCAGCAAACACAAATATTCACACTTCTATCAGAAATTAGTTCAGGGTCTTTCTGCAATCAAAGCCTATGTCCTCCTGTAAATGAACGAAGCCTTTTATTATACAAAGTCTGAAAACCTGAAAGTTAACAGAAGGAAAGACCATGTAAAAAGTCTCTCTCTCTCTCTCCCCCTCTCTCTCTGATCCTAACGTACCTTATGGGGCTGTTGTGAAAGTTCATATGATTCCAAGCTCCGAGGGTAAAGGTAGTGCATACAATTTAAGATGTATGAAATAATTTTCCACCACTTCTTGGTATTATTACTTGCCCTGAGTCCTGCAGATGAAGTGAAATTTCTGAAAGGAATACAAAGCTAAGCTTATAGATGACACTGGTTTCTTCATATCTATTCACCACATCCAGTCTTCTACAATGGTTCAAGTCTCAAACTGCTATTATTTATTTTCAAATAGAATAATAGCAGTTTGTGACCTGAACTGTGTGTGAAGCTTTCTGTGGTAGAAAGCCAGAAGACTGGCCTAACAGAAAACAGAAATAGCCATTGGTATGGAGAGAGAGAGAGAGAGAGAGAGAGAGAGAGAGAGAGAGAGAGAGACAGACAGACAGACAGACAGACAGACAGAGAGAGAGAGAGAGAGAGACAGACACACAGAGAGAGACAGAGACAGAGAGAGAGTTCACAATTGTTGAAAGCTGCAAACAAGCTGAATCCCCTCTCTGCCCCCATCCCACAATAATCTGTGGTTTGTCATTAACTGTTGTGCCTGACCACCCCCACCACTTGCCCTGGGAATGAAGGCAGGCTTTACAGATTTTTTCTTTAAAAGTCATTTTCTGACCCATTTCTCTCAATTAGGCGCAAGGATCAAAGCCCAGTTGAGGTATTTTAGGACGTGAGGATTAGTTTGTGCCCTCAAGCCAGCCACAGTCAAAATTTCAACAGCTAAAAGAGGGCCTTGCGAGGTCAGCCATGCAAGTGGGTGAAAGCAGCAGCCAACGGTCAGTATGGCAAAGTCATTATGGGGACCTATTTGTTTCCAATTATCGCAACCAATCTGGGCCAATCCTAATTAGAAACGGCAGGTTAAACGAGAAAACGAATTAACTACGCATGGTGCGTACAACTAAAAAGTCTCATGAAATTGAACCCGAGTTCACCCTTAGTTGTTTTTCCCCAGCACAAAAATATGCAATGATTTACTATCATCTTAAAACAAACTAATCTTCATTACATTAAATATGTTGCTGTTGTGTGCTGTCAAGTCAGAACTGACTTAGAATGACCCTAATAAGGTTTTCAAGGTAAGTGAGAGAGATATTTAAGGTTCTGCTGCTCAGGGCCTCCAGACTCCTTAAATATCCCTCACTTACCTTTTTCACTCTTTCCACTACACCACACTGGGCTATTAAAATAATTTCTGTATATTTATTCATGCTGCCATAGGCCAGCTGGCGCTCCTAGGAGGAAAAAGGGATATGCAGTGGTATCTTGTATAAAGGAATTAATTCGTTCCCAATGAAATTCTGTTAAAAAAATTTCCTTTGTACAAATTTCCCATAGGAATGCATTGAAAACAGATTAATCCCTGATTGTGATCATTTTTCTGTTGTATGGATTCAGCCCTAGGCGACTCCGTTAAGTGAGTTTCCCCTATCTCCGGAATTTTTTTCCTTTAAGTAGACTTTCTGTTAAACAAAACACTTGTTATATGAGGGTCCACTGCATTGTACTGTAAATTGAATAGGTCAAATAGTTACTGTATTTTTCTATGTATAAGACTACAATTTTCGTTCACAAAATTGTTAGACTAAAAATTCAGGGTTGTTTTATACATGGAAGTAAGCTGAGGAGCTAACCGTGCAGTTGCAAAACTGTAATTTTGGGTTGGAAAAGTGGGGGTCGTCTTAGATATGGGGGGTCTCGTGGATGGAAAAATAGAGGTACATGAAATCAACTGGGCTGGCTAATCTCTCATTATTATGTCATGGGTTCTGTGCTGTCCAAATGAAACTGACTTATAGTGACCCTAATAGGTTTTTTAAGGTATGAGATATAAGTAAGGGTTTTCTCCTAGCACCATTCCCCCAGTGAATTTCCCTGTCCGAGTGGAGATTCAAACCCTGTTCTCTAAGTCCAACACACTGTCCACTACACCACACTGGGAATGGAATGTAATCTTGCGCTGTCTAGTCAATTCTGACTTATGGCTACCCTTCTCAGTCTTTTCCAGGTAGAGAATAATCAGAAGTGGTTTTATCATTGCCTTCTTCTGTGGGGTGGAGGTGCCCTGGGACCATGCAGCTTGCCCAAGGCCATCCAGGCTGGCTCTACTCACGGTGTCAAATCAGGAACTGAACTACCAACCTCTCGCTCTGCAGCCAGATATATTCTTTGAAATAACTGGCCAGAATTCACTTAAATAATGATGCCGGCATGTGCCTATCGGTATAAATTTTGGTATTGAATTGCTGTACGTTAGGAAGTCAGCTTTGACATTTCTTGACATGTGCCGTGCCCTGCAACTGGGTTGCGGCAGAAACACAACCAACAATTCCTTAACTAGGGGGCAGTTGGCAGCTGAGATTCAAACAGATGGGCTGAACGCTGGCAGGCATAAAGTAATATTTATTTTATTTATTTATTTATTTTTATATTTGTATCCCGCTTATCTCCAACAAGGACTCTAAGCGGCTAGGATTCTTGCCAATATTATTCTAGCTGTCGCCTGCTTTCCAGACACGGTTGGGTCATTGGGTGGTTCACCACAAGAGAAAGGCCCTACAAAAGCCAGACAAAAGCAGTCATTCCAAGAAATAAGCAAACACATAAATATAGATAAAAGAACTGTGCAAGGAACAAAGAACAGGCTAAACTGTCTCCTTCCCCAAATGTGTCTGAGTTGAAGCCAATCCAGGCAATTGGCCTTAGCTCTCTTTCATTTCTTCCTCCCCCTCTTCCTCCCTCCTCTTCCTCCTCCCTTCTTTTCCCTCTTCCTTAATACACTGCCTTTTAAGGGCATTTTTAGGGCGAGTCCCATGGTGCAGTGGTTAAATGCCTGTAGTGCAGGTAAAACTGTGCTCACAACCTGAGGTTCAATCACAGGCAGCAGGTTCAAGGTTCACTCAGCCTTCCATCCTTCCAAGGTCGGTAAAATGGGTACCCAGCTTGCTGGGAGGGCAATGTGTAGCCTGCATAGTGTAATTAAAACTGTAAATCACTCAGAGACTACTTGGAGTGGTATGGGGTGGTATATAAGCAGAACACTTTGCTTTTTAAAAAATATTCTCTTCTCCTGAATTCCCTGCCCCAGTAGTTCAACATCTAGTAGTTAGCTACTAGTTGGTTGGGATACAAATATAAACAAACAAAAGTTTCTCATTCTGTGCAAAGAGCTAAGCATCTAACATCCTCCATGGGGCTTTTGCTCTAGGTAAGTTCCACCTCCTTCAAAGAACCTGCACTGGGAAAGGAGAAGTTGGAATGTTGCTGCACCTTCTGCGTACTCCTTTTCAGTTTAGCCAGTCAAGAGTCGGCGCCCTCTGTGCCACAAGGCAGGCTAACAGCTCTCACTGGGTCATCAATAAAAAGGTAAAGCTTTTCCCCACACTTGTGTACTAGTTGTGTTTGACTCTAGGGGCAGTGCTTATCTCCATATTCAAGCCAAAGAGCCAGTGTTGTGCAAGACCATGGCCACATGGCCGGCCTGGCTGCAAGAAACAATGTTTTACCTTCCTGCTTTTTACAGCGGTACCTATTTATCCACTTGCATTTACATGCTTTCAAACTGCTAGGTTGGCAAGAGTTGGGGTTATCAGCGGGAGCATACTCCGCTGCGTGGCACCCAGGATTCGAACCGACGAGCTGCCGACTTTATAGCCAAAAGTTTTCAGAGCCTTAGTCCACTGAGCCTCATGCCCCATAGTAGTTGGCTAAATATTATTTTATTTCAGGAGGCTGCCTTCTGAAAGCATCATAAAACCTAAGGCAGGCATCCTTCTTATTAAAAAAAAAGCCAGCTTATTTATTTAACTCAGATATATATGATATGTTTCATTTGACCTCCCGAGTACCACGGGGCTCTCCAGAGTGAGTTTGACTGTTTGCACTCTTCAATCACGTTAAGATGTGAGCTCAAGAAAACCCAGACAGTTAAAGACGGATACAACCAGACAGAGATAGCGCTTCATTAAGTTTTTCTTTCTCAGCCATCCTGTTCAACAGGTAAAGCATCTCTCCTCTCCCCCCCCCCCCCAGCAACCTTCACTGTGCCCTCTTGCATTCTACTGCTAAGTTGTCCTTGTCATGGAGGAGTGAGGAAGGAGGACAATGACCCCCTTGAGCAGCAGCAGGAGTTCAACCTTGGTGTGTAATCAGAACCGGATGAGGTCGGGAGTTCAATTCCCCACTGGGGGCTGGACTGAACAATCCATAGAATCCCTTCCAGATCTGCAGTTCCCCCTCCTCCTCCCCCCCCTCCTCTCAGGTCCAGGTCCTGCCAAGGAAACATGGTGGGGAACTGAACTCCCAACCTCTGGCCTTATACAGTGGAACCTTGACTTGCAGCATATTTGACTTGCAGCAAGAAGGAGCCTGTTTGACTTGCGCCGCAGGCTTTGACTTACAGCTCAGAGCCCCGGCGCAAGGCCCTGGAATCGGGCGGCAGCCACGACCTAGCATTGCGGCTGCCGCCTCCAAACTGCTCCTGCCTTCTTCCTCTCCTCCGGCAGTGGCGGCTTCGGCGAGGCCAGCTGTGAGCACCTGGAGCTGGTCCTCGGCCTCACCGAAGCCACCGGAGGAGAAGAAAGGCCGGGAGCTCGGGGCTGGCCTCGCTGGTTAGACAGTTGGCTCAGTCTTGTAAAAAATCTGGCTGCAGAAGTCTGGTCCACAATGGAAGCATTTTAGTTCGGGAGCTGTACAGTTGTGGGACTCTAATGGTAAGCATAGAGTTGTTCAGAACTTGGAACATAAAGTTAAAAATCAGTAAAACTTAAATGTCAGACATTGTTGCTATGAACATTAAAAAGTGGAGGTGTATAACTTGTGGACTATAATTCCACTGCCTCCTCCTCTCTTTGAAGAGACATTTCATTTACATCCCCAGAAGGAATCTCCTATCCCAGTCAAATTTGTGTTAAATTGCTGTTTTCGGGGGTCTTTTTCATCATCTGGAACGGATTAATCCACTTTCCCATTACTTTCTAAGGGAAAATTTCATTTGACTTAAGGCATGTTTGACTTATGTCTAGACCCCCAGAACGGATTAATGACGCAAGTCAAGGTTCCACTGTACAGTCAGAGCTAAGCCTTTGTAAATGTAGCCATTTTAGCTGTAACAATCTGCACTTTTCATTTAGCGTTATGTAGTCGAAGTATTCTACTGGCGACACTAGTGCTACCACAGGAAAGATAAAATGGATTAGAAGCATCTTGTGAGTGATCACTGTTAATAATGGGCTTGCTCCTGCCTATACTCTCTCCGTTTCATCTCATGCTGCCTTCAAAATTTATAACCCCGACCTCACTCTATGCCACGTGATCAAGATGGACTATGCTCCCCAATGGCTTCTACCACATTAAGTACATTAGTCCTTAAGATGCCACAACTCTTTCTTGTTAGACCTTCTGAGATGCCCAGAATTGGATGAAAGGATTTCTGCAGACAAATCTGTCCACCAAAGATTATTGCTGGCATTTTTACAGCTTTTCTGAGCTGTCTGTGGTTTGAGTGACTGGGACTTTTCTAGGTTGGTCAATCTGTTTTTTACTAACCAATCATTCCCAGAATTCAAAGAGAGCCCGGCTTCTCTCCCAAGTGTTCCCTTTCCTTCTCTTTAGTCTGTTGAAAGCTTCTTTGTTTTGTTTGCTGTTGATCTGATTGCAGCTGTAAGTAATAAAACATCTTTATTCTTTCTCCTACAAATGTCTCGGAGCACGTTATTGAGATGTTAAGTACCAGTTCAAGAGAAAGGGATGGGCTACCTGGGAAACTTGTAGCTATTCTCCTCTGTGAGACTCCGTACCTCTACTGCCATAGGAAAAGCAATTGTTGCCAGAAATTCAAACCTCTGCAACCATTATTTATCCAAAATACAGTAGTGTTGTGTTTCTCTCTCTCATACACACACAGAATTTCTGAACGGTAATTCTCGTACCATACACCACAGGAGGAAAAACCATCCATTGTACAATATAAGGACGGGATTCAACACAGTTCCCTGGAGAAGACATTGAATTTCACCCCATGAACCTCAATGTTCACACAGGGTTACAATGATTTGTGTCCAGCTGTCAAAACTTGTCCTCAGGACACAATAACCAATTCATTCTGTGGCAACAAAGAGGTTTTGTTTGTTCCATCTTTCTTCGCCATAGTGTCCACCAAACAAAGAAATCAAAAGAAACAACCCATGTGCGGGACAGCTAGGACTTCTGCTCTGCTCTGCAACTCAAGCTGAGGCCAAATTGTATTGTCACGGTGAGAACGGCTGGCATTCCTGTGCGGATCAAGCCTCCAGATGGATCAGCAATTTGGATTCTAGTTCCTCGAAGAAGCTGGAGGCACATGTTGGGGGCCTCTTCAGATTAATGTTTCACATTCAATAGGAGAGTGTTGCGAAGACTTGTAAGGACCACATTATCCCATTTGACTTCAGGGCAAAAACCAAGAGCAGGTTTTGTTCTCTACTCTGTGCAGAAGTAGAGCAGGAACAGGGTGGAAGTGTTTCTGGATCCGTCAATTCTACAATGAAAGCACAACTCGGTTCTCCAGGATGGCCCCAAATCAAGGCACCCACCAGCTTTCTCATCAGCTAGGGATCACTATTGGAAGGAATTACAGTACAGCAGTCATGTTCAAACGTAGGTCCTCCTGATTTTTTTGGACCACATCTCCCAGAATTCCAAGCCTGTATTGCCAATGGCAAAGGACTGTGGGAGTTGTGGTCCAAAACATATGGAGAGCTGAAGCTTGGACATGCCTTTGGTACCTGGCTGTGGAACCTGAGTTGGGGGTTTGATTCCCCACTGAGACTCCAGGTAGAAGAGCCGGCCTGGGCAGCCTTGGGCAAACTGCACAGTCTCAGGATGTCACCAGAAGGAGGGAATGACTTTTGGGGTATTCTGGGAATCACCATAAGTTAGAATTGACATGACAGCACATGATTATAAATTTGTTTAAAACGGAAAGCTAGATGTCTTCAGCAGGTCTCCAAAATCCCTACGAATCAACTATCTCTTGCAACAGAAACCACATCTCTTTCTCCAGGCGTTCGTGTTTGATCAAAATATTGACCAAAGCAGGATGTCACTCCTGGTGGTCCTCAGAACTCATAAAAGCTGGAGTAGTAATCTTCAGTTCACCATCCAATATTAACAAAAAGACATAGGGGGTGAGGGGTGTAGTTGAATGTCATGAGTGATTTCTGTGAGAGGGGACACCCTCCTGGGGGGGGGGGGAGCGAAATTTTAAAACACAAAAAAAACTGAAGCAAGTAACCTTCTTGTGTGACTTTTGAAATCACGGAAAACCCAAAAGCAACCTGCAGTCAGGTGCATGGTTTTCCATTTCTAATGAAACACTTCAGCAGAAGTCTTGTTTTTGGAACCTGGAAGGCAATGGGGGATCCTCTAGACCAGAAATTGCACCTATCAGCTAATTAAAATAAAACAAAAATGCATCCAAAACAATAATATAACTTTCCCTTCCCAACCTGATCCAATTAGGTTTCTTTAATATGAGTATATAGTGGACCCTTGTATAACAAACAGCTTGTATAACATAAAATTTGTACAACATAAAAAATTCCGGAGATAGGGAAATTTGCTTAACATAATCGCCTATGGGGAGAATCCGTACAACATAAAAATGGGATCACTCTGTTTTCAATGCATTCCTATGGGAATTTGTATAAAGGAAAATTTGCTTAACATAATTTCATTTGGAACAAATTAATTCCTTTATACAAGGTACCACTGTAGCTTCATCCTGGAGAAACTAGGAACCTGAGGTTGCAAATGTTAGTGTTGATACTAAATGGTTGAAGAACATACATTTGTTAATATAAAAACATTAAGATAAAACTTTGAAGAGAAACAGTCTTGATAATATTATCCCTTGAAGAAGCATTTTGCCTTTTCATTCTCCCCCCACACACAATCTTTGATTACTGAGGTGTTTTATTGTTTAATTTGCTTTAATTTACTATGTCCATCTCCTTTTGTGCAAGGGGAGAATTATAATGTAATAAAACAAAACATAATACATCGATATATGACTTATGACAGCATGTTGGCCAGCAACCTATTACAGACTGACCACCAGAGTAACTCTCACGGGCAGACGACTACCATGCAACCAGGACGGTGAGTGTGCCAACATGCTGACTGACAACGTACACAATTGCACTTCTGTTATAAATTTGCAATGGGATCCTGGCCACTCATTCCAATGGCCTAATTTGGCTTGTTTGCAAGGGAGAAGGTTTGGTGCAGCTGCTGGACCACGGTGAGTCAGAGCCACTGGCTGATCCTCCAGCCCTCACTAAATAAATGATGTACTCAAAGATCCTCTCATGCCTTCCACCTCCCCTGCTGAAGAGAGTGTGTGACTGTGAAAATCTCAAAGACACAGAGAAGCAAAAGTCTGTGACATCACTGGTGACCAGACATTCCTGTCTCCCACAGTCCTTGTAATTAAAATCTCCCAATGATTGCCAAGAGTTTTTTTTTTTGTTAAAATAATGTCCTTGAATTCCAGTTTCAATACTCGCCCTCTGATATTTTTTTTTAAAAAGCTGTTTGGGTTTGATTCCCATTTGTCCTAAAATGGTGCTTATTTCAAAGGTTGATTTCAATCCACAAAGACCTTTTGGATCCCTTAATCTAAATGAGGGGCAGGGGAGGGTGGGTGGGCTGTGGACCAGTGGCTTTTCAGATGAATTCTTACTTTTTATAATACCTTGATAGGGGTTCCTGCATGGCAGGGGGTTGGACTTGATGGCCCTTGAGCTCTCTTCCAACTCTATGATTCTATGATTCCCATTGTCTCACAACACTGGGCAGGCTCATGGGAACTGGAGTCCAACTATAGAGCTTTAATGTTACCTTTTACTGTTGTAAGATGCTTCTTCTAATTCTCTGTTCTTACCTTGAATATGTCTTAAATGTTCTGGGGCTGTATATTGTCCCTCATTATTGTAAGCCAGCTTGGGTCCTTTTCCAAGGAGAAAGGCAGGGTAAAATATTCAAAACTACTACTACTACTACTACTACTACTACTACTACTACTACTACTAC
>JAHTLZ010000065.1:5777075-5812611 GCA_023846285.1 Phrynocephalus versicolor
GAGTGAGTGAGTGAGTGAGTGAGTGAGTGAGTGAGTGAGTGAGTGAGTGAGAGAGAGAGAGAGAGAGAGACTGGCCCAAGATCACAAAGGGAATTTCAAGACAGAGTGAGGACTCCAGCCTTAATCTCCCATCAATAAAAAAAATTCAGATATACTGCTCCTGTTATTGGAGGTAACATACCTGTATCACCCCAAATACCCATAGATAGAAATAGCAACACCAGAAAAGGGAATTAATTCTCCTAAATGTCCTCAGGAAGAAATAGCTCTTGAAAAACAGAGGAACTCTCCAACATTTGGGCTCCATCTTCCAGATTCAAGTCCCTTCTGTGCCATGGAAGCCACCAGCTTAAAACTCTCCTATTGGCCACTTGAATTGGTTGGAAGCAAGGCCTACGTAAACCAAACTAAAGAGTACAATGGGCTGTCTTTCTGTCAGTCTTCTTAAATGCCTAAAATCTGGCGTGTTCCTCTCCCAGTTCAACACAGGAGTGACAACAAAAAGAATAAGATGACCTTACCATGTCCCAGTTGCTCCTGGGGACATCTAGAGAATCATTCATAAACCTGGGCGCTCCATACCGGGGCCTCCTGGGTGCAGTCATTACATATTTACACTGGCATTTTTATCTCACATGGATAACTCTCAGTGTTTGCTTCAGATTTAACAAGAGTACAAAGTACCAACAGGTAGGAGGCCTGGGGCTTCCAAACTAAAAAACACTGGGGAGGAAGGTGGCAAGGATATTTCGCAGAGAGTGTTGGCTCAGCCCTCCCAAGCCGTGCAAACAGGGATGAGAAGACCATTTGTGAAAGCGTAATTTCACAATTTACAAAGAGATTTTTTTTAAAAAAAACATCAACCTGAATTTGGTTGGAAACATGGAAACCAGCCAACATGCATTTGTTCCAAGATGCTGTGGCCTCTTCTGTCCACCACCACCACCACCATCACAATGACAACAAGGATGAAGGTCAGTGTTATTTACTGACAAGCAAAAGGAAGAACTAAATGGAAGCCCAGCTTTGCAGTTACTGTACTGGGTCAAGAGGATTAGGGAAATAAACCATTTGTTTGATTTGAAAGCTTATGAAAGCACAGTGCCAGGCTGAAAGGAGATTGCTGAGGGGTGGGTTGTTTTCCTCTTTCTGACCTCACCATCACTTTCCCCTACCACCATAGCTGCCTAGACCTAGCGGGATGGTTGAGGGCCAGTTGCAAAGGGGAGGTTGGCCCATTGCATAACTTTCTAAGAAGGGTATCCTTGTAGATTCCCAGGCATCCAAGTGTTCTTTTCCACCCTGGATTAGCAGTTCATCAGTTTGGCTTTAAAGCATGAGACATGCATTCATCAGAAAGGGCATTGCTCCAAGGGCAGCCAGTTCGCGGCACACATGTTCCACACCCCAAGAGGAGAAGCCATACGTTTGCACAAGTGAATGGCGATGCTCTGATGACTCAACCTTTGCTGCCTCCTCCCCTCTCCGTTCTCCCACCTGTAAAAATAAAAAAAAACTGATGCACCAGAAGGGTTAGGAGCTAGCGCTGGATATAAAGATGTCTGGGGACCAAACCTGTGTTCTGCGATCAACTATGCCAACGGCCCAAAGCAAAACACCATATTCCTGCCTTCCAGCTTCTGCAGAGACACCTTCCACAATAAGTGGGCTATTTTCTTTCTTTTTTATTTATTTAGTCAATGTAGATGCCACGCATCAGACCTCAACCAATATCCTGAGGCCGTGTCCAAAGGTTAAGATGATTACAGAGTACCACGTTCATTAGTTGTGTGCCACCAAGCCGAGTCCAAATGTTTTCCTAAGTGTGATGTGCACAAGTGTGGCTTTCCAGATCCTCCTTCTGATGCCACTTTCTTGCCCCAGGCTGCACAGGGGACAGGGCACCTCAGGCCCCACATCCTGTGGGTGATCTTGCCTGGCCCCTCGCTCAAAAGTTGCAAGGTGGGTTTGAAACTGAAGTTTGAAATGCGTAGGGCCCTGACTCAGCAGCCTCCAACCCACTGAGCCATGCCAGCTCCTTGTGTGCTCCCTACCAGGTCTAAAATGATATCAAGAAGTAGTGTGCAAAATCAGAACAACTCAAGAGCACCAAAGCAAATATTCCAATGCAAACCCACATATGCAAACCTTACAGGGCTGCAGAGTATGTGTTCCCCCCGCCAACCTCCAGGAATCCTGGTTTTGCACCCCTGTTTTAACCAACACAGCTCAAGAAAGACTTACTCACTTAGGTCTTTAGAGCATATGTATACGTGTTGGCTTAGCAGACTAAGGCTCTGAAAACTGTTGGCTGCAAAGTTGGCTGCGAATCCTGGGTGTCACACAGCAGAAAGAGATCCCGCTGATCACGCCAGCTCCTGCCAATCTAGCAGTGCGAAAGCATGCGAATGCAAGTAGATAAAAAGTTACCGCTGTAAAAAGCGGGAAGGTAAAACAGTGTTTCCTTGCAGTCATGCCAGCCACGTGGCCATGGACTTGCACAACACTGGCTCTTCAGTTTCAATATGGAGATGAGTACCACCTCTGGAGTCAGACATGACTAGCTTATATGTGTGAGGGAACCTTTACCTTTTTATGCTATTTGATCGTGATGCACTAATTAATAAAAAAGCACTTTCTGTTGTAAATCACTGCTGCTATATCTACAAACTTCAAAAAGAAGTTGGTGGATTTGTTGTAGAATGTAGATGTGTCTCTAGAGAAAGCATTTGGCCCAGGGCACTGCATACCCTTATTGCAAAAGAAGAATGAGAGAAAACAGGATCAGTTATCTTGGTCCTGCACAAAACGCAACAGACAGCCCTGATGCACTTAATAGGACTAAAACTTTCTGCATGATGGCTTGAGGACTGTAGAGCACCCTCTCTGGTATGCAGGCGCTGGTCCAGCATTTCAGATATATACAGCCCTTCTGACTGACGACTTGCCACAAAGGGGTTTTGGAAGGTGGCTAAGAACTGAGAAGACTCAACTTCGCAACAGCAGCTCCCAGGTAGCACAAGCGCCGACATCAGCTGGTTGGGGAATTCTTTAAATTACAGTTAGAGACAGGCACGAAGCACCCGCTCAGCAGTTCAGTTCCTGGATCTAACAGGTGTTCGGCCCTTCCCAGCCCTGCTTCCTCTGTCAGGTGCCCACTCAGAGGCAGAGCCAGGAGGAAGAAGGCTGGGCATGGAAGCCAGATTGCTGTGGGCACCCACCAAAGGAGGTGGGGCCGGGAAGCACTGGATACCTGTTCAATCCCCTTTCTTGATAATCCCTAGCATGGAATTGGCCTTCTTCACCGCTGCCGCACATTGGGTAGACGTCTTCATGGAGCTGTCCACCAACACACCAAGATCTCTTTCCTGATCCGTCACGGATAACTCAGAGCCCATGAGTTGATAGATAAAGTTTGGATTGTTTGCCCCAGTGGTTTGTGCCCATATCTAGTTACAAAAAGTTATTTTGTCCCTCATCCCCACAGCTTTACCTAAGAATCTCTGCTCCCAGTCTTGAAGAAAAAGTCATGTCCATGATTCTCACAACAGCTTGACATCTACAAACTTAACAGAAGAACAGAAGAACAGAAGAAGAGCCATGCTGGATCAGGCCAAAGGCCCATTTAGTCCAACTTCCTGTATCTCACAGTGGCCCCACCAAATGCGTCTGGGAGCGCATGATACTAGATCTCTGTCTCCTGATGCCACTCCCCTGCATCTGGCCCTTGAAGTACCCCGGTTTTAAGTCTGGAGATTACACATCTCTATCATGGTTTGTAACCTGTGATGGACTTTTCCTCCAGGAATCTGTCCAATCCCCTTTTGAAGACATCTAGTCCAGATACCATCACCACACTGCTCATTTTATTTTTTCATTCTATGCTTCCCTCCTCTCCCACCCCACAAAAAAGGCAGGATGGTGCTGCTGCTGCCATTTTTTTTTTTTTTTTTGGCCATAGAGACCATATTCTCTCTGCGAAGGTAAGATTCCTACCGTATAGATTTTTACCAAGACCCAGGGAAGGAAGCCGAGAGAGGCCGGTTTCCCCTGGCCTGCGTACGTGCACGGCCTGCTCATACCCAACACCAAACATGCACAAGAAGAACAAATCTCTCTGCAGAGAGCCAAACAAAGAAAAGGCCAGTCACACAATACGACACATAAACAAACACTCCTAGAACGGCAGAGCAGATCAAGTTCTCTTCAGCTTGCTACTGATCCTCCAAATGTAGTCAAGCTACAATGCCACCATACGCAAACTTCTAATTTTATATGTAAAAGGAGAAAGGCTTATATATGTTTTGTATTTAAACGTTTTTATTGTTTTAATTGACATTTCAATGCTTTGTTTAAATTGTTCATTTCTATAGTAAGCCGCCCAGAGACCTTTGGGTAGTGGGCGGCATATAAATTGTATAAATTTCTCCTTAAAAGCACCCAAGGCGGCTTATATCATTATATCATAGCTAACAACAATGGGTGTACAATTGCTAAAAAGGATTGCACAAATACTATACTAAAAAGCATAAGCAGTGGAATAAGCAGCCACAAAGGAGGGTGGTGGACTCTCCTTCTTTGGAGGTTTTTAAGCAGAGGCTGGATGGCCATCTGTCGGAAATACTGTGATGGGGGTTCCTGCATGGCAGGGGGTTGGACTGGATGGCCCTCGAAGTCTCTTCCAACTCTGTGATTCTATGAAAACACATTCAAGGTGTAAGGTACAAGCTCCATTGGGAGGGGGGGGGCACCTAGGCAGCCAATCATTGGAGGAAAGCTTGTTTGAAGAGAAAGGTCTTTGTCTGAGTGCAGAAGGAATACAAAGATGGGGCCAGCCTGGAATCTTGTGGGAGGGAGTGTGAAAGTCTGGGAGGAGCAACAGAGAAGGCCCTCTCCTGGGTCCCCGCCATGGTGGGAAGGAGAGAATGGGCTCCCTTGGGGAGCTTAAAACCCAGGCGGGCTCATGAAGGGAGATGTGGTCCTTGAGATATCAAGATCTTCCTTCTCTCAAGGTCATAAGCGAAGGGGGGGGGGAAGTTGTGTAAACTTTGGTGATGAGCAACATAGGGATCTCTGAGAAATCCCTGTGGGTTTTCTCAACTCCAGAGCTAACAGGCTGTGCCGTGAACCCTTGAAAAGTGACTTCTCCTGGGGATGAAGCACCCCCCCCCAAAAAAAACCTGCCAAGTCTCTCATTGGTATTTGTACACGACCCCTAAACTCCGCCGCAAATGGCTGCCAGCTCCGGAGCTTACAATTGTTTCCCCACCAGCTCCGGAGTTTGCAGGAAATTAAGTGCGACCATGCTCACCTAAGCACGTCCCAGCGCACTTTTCATGTACCTGCTCTTGGAGGGTGAAAATCCCCAGATCTGGATATAATCTGGTGAGTGCCCGGCTCTCCTCGTTTCTGTTTGGTTTTTTTTGTCTCCTGCCCCTTTAAGAGAAGGAAGAGAAGGAATCAGGACGACGACGGGGCTACTGGGTGGCTTCGGAGGTGAGCTTGCATTTTTTTCCTTTTGTTTTTTTCTCCCTCCCCTCACGCAGACAGGATCAAGGAAGTGCGGAGGGGTGGGGACGCAGGAAGAGCAACGAACCCCCAAGATCTCTGGTCCAAATTTAAGTGGCCAGCGGATCTTAGGGGTCGTGTGAAAAGGCCCATTGTTAAATCCAGAGCCTGGCAGGGTAACTTCCCTGCTCTACATGTCTCAAAATTTCATTTGCCACTAGGACAGCACCTGTGAACATTTTGTGTACATTCTCCAGCTGCAGCTTCTTTGGATTCATCGTGTTCCTCACTCAGATACAAATAAAGAAAGAATGCTAAGAAGAAGAAGAAAAACAATAATCAAAAGTGCATGTCTCAATCACTTGCTGCACATCCTGTGCAGGCATGGTGGCCCTTCGGCACATCAGGTCTCCTGTTCTAAAGAGCACGGGCGGCATTTTGGGTCCGGGTGACTGTTGCGGCTTCCGTGCATACCGCGGCTCACTGCGCATCGTGTTCCCTGCTCAGAAGGCCCAGGCGGTAGTCCAGATCACCACTAACACTTGCACATCCTGTTCCTCATGTGAAAGGACAGGCAGGCGTGGAAGATCTGTTGATCATCAGCTGAGGAAACACATGCAATAGCCTCAACACAGCCGTCTCTTCTAGTCCAGGCCTCCTCCCAGAACTCTCGTTGTCCAGATTTCTGCTGGGTCGGGGAAACTTTTTCCAGAAACAAACAATTGGGTCCGCGTGGCACAGCTCTGCATCACACCAAAACATCATTACTTGTTGCATTCATGCCAGAATATTGAAAAAGAGACTGTTTAGTGTTTTCAACCCACATCTCACAGAAAGGAGAGTGCTGGTCCAGAACATGCTGTGTTGGCAAACCCTGGTTCAAGTTTCCCACCAGCCACAAACCTTACTAGGTGACTTTGAGCCGGTGCCACTCACTTCTACCTCACGGGGCTGCGGCAAAGATGAAATAGGAAAAGGAAAACCACCCAGGTTTCTTTGATTACTGGAGAGAAAGTAGGGCACAATTGTAAAGTCAAAGAGAGCTGGGAAAAGGAAGGTGGCACCAGTGGCTGCTCACGTGAACAGGTCCTCGACTTGTAATGAATATGAGATTTGCAACAGATCCATCACAGAAATGAGCCTCCAGCCTTTCAATGATTGGCCAGCGCCCATGAATTCCCCTGGTCTGATCAGGCTTCTTGTACAACTGTGATATAAATCCATAAATCCATGATATAAATCTGCGATATTAATTAAGTCAAACCCCTGCAGTACAACACACACACACACACACACACACACACACACACACACACACACAGAGAGAGAGAGAGAGAGAGAGATCAGACTGGATTTAAAAAAAACATTCTAGTTGCAAAGAATATTTCTCTTCTCCATCCCCACTTTGAGGAAAAGACTGATGGATCAAGGTCCTCTAATCTGTTTCCCTACCATGCGGGGAATCTCCTGCAATGCAATCTCCATCTTTGGTTTGCAAAGAACTAAGGCAGGACACTCCATCACTATGCACCACCATGTCATACCAAAGAGGGGGCTGGCTTGTTTTCCATGGCTTCAGAGACTAGGACCCAGAGCAATGGTTTCAAACTACAGGAAAAGAGATTCCATTTGAACATTAGGAAGAGCTTCCTGATGGTTAGAGCTCTTCGGCAGCGGTATATGCAGCCATAAAGGAGGGTGGTGGAGTCTCCTTCTTTGGAGGTTTCTAAGCAGAGGCTGGATGGCCACCTATTGGAAACACTGTGATGGGGGTTCCTGCATGGCAGGGGATTGGACTAGATGGCCCTTGAGGTCTCTTCCAACTCTATGATTCTATGATTCTACGATTCCATATTCTACCAGCCAACAGCTTAGTTGCTCCTGATGCTTAGACAAAAAATCCCCTTTCTTTGTGTCTGAATTGGCTGGTTTGGTAATGGATTATTGGTTAGTTGGTTGGTTGGTTGGTTGGCTGGCTGGCTGGCTAGTTGGTTGCTCAGCTGGTTGGTTGGTTATCTGGCTGGCCATATGTTGTGTCGTTATAGTTGTGACTGACTCTTTGTGACCCCATGTCCATGGAGTTTTCTTAGCAGGAATACTGGAGTGGTTTGCCAGTTCCTACTCCAGGCGCCCCTGGTGGTCTCCCATCCAAGTACTAGCCAGGGCCGACCCTGCTTAGCTTCTGGGATCAGGCAAGATCGGATGTGCTTAGGGCATCTAGGCAGCACTAGCTGGCTGGTTACCACCCTATTAATACATAACACTATTCTGGGCAGTTAACAACATAATAAAACATCTAGAATAGAAATCCACATTAAAACCAACTCATGAATAGAATAAAAACAAAACCATCAATTAATATTCTCTGACTGTGGGACCAGGACAGGAGCCATAAGGTCAGGCTGGATTGCATAGAAAGAATTCTTCAGAAGCCTTTTGAATGTTTGGAGGGAGGGGGCCGGGTGCAGCTCCACCGGCAACTGGTTCCCAAGTGTACCCTGTTTCCCTGAAAATAAGACCTACCCCAAAAATAAGCCCTAGCAGGATTTCTATGCATTTGTTAAATATAAGCCCTACCCCGATAATAAGGCCTAGTGATGGGCGTGGCTGTGCCTGCACACACACACACACACACACACACACACACACACACACGAGTGCACATTGCCCCTCCCTTTCCATCCACGGTCCTTCCCCCCTTCGCTTGGGCCACCAAAATTACTGTACTTTGTAGCATGTTTAATTGCAGTTCCTGTTTCCCCAAAAATAAGAGCTACCCCCAAAATAAGCCCTAGTGTATCTTCTTGGGGAAAAATAAATATAAGACAGTGTCTTATTTTCAGGGAAACACGGTAGGCACCACTGTATAGAAGGCCCTGCCTCCTGTGGCTGACTTCCTGGCCTTCCTCAGAGTACTCCCACGACCCCCACCCCCACCCCCCGAAGGGCGGGAACAAGGCCTGGGAGGAACTGGGGGCAGGGGGTGGGAAGACACCCCAACTAGTAATAGCAATAAAATAAAATAAAATATAACATAACATAAAAGGTAGATGTCAGGTCTCAGAATCAGCTCCTAATCTCATCTCCTCCTATCTGTGGCTAAATAATTTGCCCATCACCATACTGCCTGCAACTGATGTTGGCTGCAGAGATGACTATCTGCCATTTTGCAGTTATGACGGTCCTCTGTTCATGGGTTGTTTAGGCCACAAAAGCAGCACTGGCAACTTGACTCTGGCTATTCTAAGGATACAGGGGTATTCTGAATGGTCTCATTACAAAAGCAAGCATATATACTGCCTGGAGGAGTCTGGAAAGTGGTCATTCTGCCCATCCTGATGATGCCAGGTTGGGAAACGCTGATTCAGGATAGATCATTGCTTTAAGCAAACATGTCAGTTTAAAAGCTGTTTATCCTTCTTTCCAAAAATACACTTTAATTCCAACCAAACCCCTGCTATGGCCTGTGTTGTCGGAATAAACTACAGTGCTTTCCACTTTGCAAACTGCATAGTTCTCTCTCTCTCTCTCTCTCTCTCTCTCTCTCTCTCTCTCTCTCTCTGTGTTGTTAAAATAGTGCACAGATGGTGAGTGAAATTTACCCTGCTATCTGATTATCACTTGAAATAGCCATATTCTTCTCTTAACATTTTGAAGACTCCCCCCTCCCCCTGGCCATTTAATGCATTTTAATCCAGCCAGCTGTTTGTCTGTGATTTATTTTTCTGTGATTTATTTATTTATTTATTTCTAATGCTGCAAAATTCATTGCAGAATGGTTTTCACAACTGTAAACCACATTGGAGAGCAGAGGGGACCAACAGACGATCTACTAATGTGCTTCAAGTAAAAGTAAAACTTTTCCATGTATAGAGGTCTAGGTCAAGAGGTTATTAGCTCAGAGAGCTACTCTCTGGAAGCCTTTTCCTTGCTGAATGCTGAAGCTCGGGCAATGAAACTTGAGGTGTGCAGGATGTACTCAGTTTTTTATTAAAATGCATGAGATACAAAGCAATGTGTTGAACTCGAGGGAGCGCATTCTCTTTGAAGTCAGAAACCAAGGGCGCCTCTTAATGCATGGCGAGGCAAATAATTTGCTCTCAGTATCAGAACTGAGTTCTCAGTCCAGCTGCACCAAAATCCTCCCTTAGCTTCATTCCCCTCCCAGCATTCTTCTGTCTCAGTACTGTATCTGAATTTACAATGGGAATATCATCATCATCATCATCATCATCATCATCATCATCATCATCATCATTTAAACATATATTTTAACCCACCACCTATGTGTTAAATAATGACATAGAATATATGCTGTTCCTCATACTATCATTTTTGTAGCTCTGTTGATGACATTTCTTGAATCTACAATTGCTTATAACATTGTGTGATATTTATGGATACTGTTCCCAACCCCCAATGATTATTGGGGGGAGGGGTGGAAGAGATGAGGAATGTTTCATCCAAAAGCAAGATGTTTCATTTGCCAGATCTCTGTATTCTTTGGATTCAACCTGACAGAGTTCCCTTTCCCATTCCGATGGTGTCTTCCCTTCAGTGATGGCTGGCCAGTGAAGATGGGGATGGGGGGGCAGCAGCCCAAAACATGGAAGGCAGAAGTTTCGGGAATTCGTGGAATGCTTAGGAGCGTATGGAGTAATGGCAAGAAATATTCAGATATGCGGTTCTCTACTTTTGATGGAAAGTGGATTTGTTCTCAAGAGCACTCAAATTGTTTTGAAATGAAAATGAGCTATTTTTGTCTTTGGGCCCTTTCATGGACCACACACACATGGTTTTTGTCTGCAATGCAGGGATAGCGAAAGTGTGTCCCTATGCTGGATCATGTCTCTCTTCCTCATGGATCACTAGCTGCCCTGACTGGGGATGATAGAAACTGAAATCACAGAAATACATTTGATGATCCAGATGATGGTTCCCATTTTCCCCACCTAACCTGGCTGGCTTTTCAAGGTGTTCCAGTCAAAAGACAGCTGGATGCGCAGACAAGAACTCATTCTCAGCCCACCTAATGAAAGACTCGTTCTGCCATTACTGAAATATTCCAGAGAGTAAAGGTTAAAAATACCAAGGAATAAAACCCCAAGCATCTTGTTATTTCTTGGACAGGGTGATTTTTTAAAAGGGGGAAGACAGAAGACATTAACACACACACACACACACACACACACACACACACACACACACACACACACACACACACACACACACACACACACACACACACACACACACACACACACACACACACACACAAAACCCCTTACTTCTTTTCTGTCTATGTCATTGTGACTCGTAACCATAGAAACCACATCCTGTACCGGTACTATAGTAACACTGCAGTACGCTTCTGGGTGGTTTTTTTTTTCCACTTCCTTTGCAAATAATGATCCAAATAGACAAAATGTTTTTGCCTGGGGGGATGGGTGAAATAAAACCAATTTAGGCCTGAGAAATCATACAGCCTTCCATCTATATATGTATTTAAACACTTATCTAGGCCTTCAAAAATACTGAATAGGAAAAGGAGAGCTAGCTTCTGCTTGGTTTAAGCATTCTACATAACTGTTATCTCACTTCTAAAAGTTAAATCCTATGAGAAGTCATTCATTATACAGTAATAGGAGGGCAATGGAGATGAGGAGAAAGAGGTAATATGTCTGTGAAGATTCTCAGTCATCCAGGTGAGTTTATCTGGAAGTTGAGTCATGGCTACTGGACTTCTTTTTTGAGGGATAGAAACGTTTTGCTGTTCATCCAAACAGCTTCATCGGTCTAAATTCAGGCCATTGTTCATCTTATGAGCCTAATTCAGACCAGGGTGACAAGAGGTCAAACTGACTATAAGAAGGAGGACTTGCACTAGCTGTATTCAGACCGATAAAGCTGTTTGGATGAACAGCAAAACGTTTCTATCTCTCAAAAAAGAAGTCCAGTAGTCATGACTCAACTTCCAGAGAAAGAGGTAATGTTATGTTTCTGTGAGGTTTATATTTGTTAGCACTGGTAAATGCAGCTATTTGAAAAATGCTGGAGTGCATCTCAGTCCTTTTTCTAGCCATGCATGCCATTGTGCAACATCACTAAGATTCTGTCTTATCTTAAAGAATTTGAATCAGTAAAGGGTTGGAAGTAAAACAGGAGTCCACTAGTAAATCCCTGAACATTAGAATGGCAGAAGCTTGACTCCCAAACATTTTGCAATAACAAGAAGGCATGCCTGTCCCCTTCTGGATAGCTCAGTGAACTGGATACCTATATGCTTTATAGGCTACAGCCTACATGCCCTAAGCACACCCGATCTCTCCTGATTTCGGAAACTAAGCAGGGCCAGCCCTGGTGAGTACTTGGATGGGAGACCACCAGGGAAGACTATGTGCTGTAGGCACCTGGAGTAGGAACTGGCAAGCCACTCCAGTATTCCTGCCAAGAAAACTCCATGGACATGGGGTCACAAAGAGTCGGTCATGACTGTAACAACACAACAACCAGCCTGTGGGGCCTTCTTCAGGTTACCTGGCCTGAGAATGTCTCCAGAGGGGGGAAAAGGGTAACCTACATCTGAGTACTCAGAAAATCTGGGAAAATGTGAATATTGGACTTGATTTGGTGGGACATAACTGTTAATTATAATTATTTGCATCTGCCATCTGAATGCAAACACTTCCGTACCTACAGGCAGGTGGTCTACTGTGGCATTCATTAGATGACTGACAATACCACCTCCAGGACACCATCCTGCACCTGGTGAACTTGGCATTGCCAAGAAAATCAATGGAGAGGTACCTCTCCAGCCCAACCGCTCTAGGCCATGCCTCGGAATTCAAGACTGCCAGTTCATGACTCACCAACTAGACCTGCTCTTTAGCTTTTGCTCTTTACCTTACTCCTTTTCTGCTTCTGTTCTCATGGGTTCACTTGGAAGCACACGTTTCCTTGAAGAGTAAAACAGCACTGGCAGAATGAGTTCCAAAATGGTAGGAAGATAGTATTGCAACTACCGTGTTTCCCCGAAAATAAGACACTGTCTTATATTTATTTTTTTCTCAAGAAGACACACTAGGGCTTATTTTCAGGGAATGTCTTACTTTTATTAAGTATAATATGCTTGAATGCCAGCCCTGCACACAACCATAGCCACACCCATCACTAGGTCTTATTATCAGGGTAGGGCTTATATTTAACAAATGCATAGAAATCCTGCTAGGGCTTATTTTTTGGGGAGGTCTTATTTTCAGGGAAACAGGGTATGTGGCAGAGCAAACATCTAATATACAAGAGAGACAAATGACTGAAGTCTCTTCTCTGGTAACCCTTGCAGGGATTGTAGCAATTTTATCTGCATCTGAAGAAATGGGTTACCAAAGAAATTGTATCGGTCTTTGAGAAGTAACAATTCTTTTTGTTATTCATGCTACAAGAGACTACAAAGTAACATAAAGTATCTCTCTTGAAAGAGACACAGTAAATGTCTTGGATAAAGGATGAGCAAATCCATCAATGCCATTTTGTCTCACATTTTGATTTTGCAAATGTGGGTCAAAATGAACTGACACAAAATTCTCACTTGTGCATCCCTGCACACAGCACACTTTCAAAAATCAAGAGGTCACTTGATAACCAGGCATCAGTGAGATGTGGTGTTTGGAACCAGATCACGGATTCGGACCAGACTTGCAGCTGGTTGCTTTTGACCTTTGGTAACTTGATGGCACCGGTCTTTTATTTGACTTGAATGCACATCACAAGAGGAAAAACCCTGGCCAGGCTGACCATTCTCTTGGCTCTCACCGGCAGGATTTAGCATAGTTAGCCCAGGACCGTCTAAGGCTGGCTCCCATGAAATCTGCAAAAAACAACAACACAGCTGGTCTCCTTTCCTCAGCATCACATCCAAAGGGTACAAGCCAAGTAGGAGGTTCATGAGCTCTTTTCTCTAATAACCTGTTTGATGCCTCCGAGCATCTGCCATCTCAGGCAACTACCCATTCTGCCCCAAGGGAGGGCCGTCCCATCCACTTACAGTGGGGGAACAGACGGACCTTGGGATACATCATAGCGTTCATATTTTTTAAAAAAACCTCATCAACAGAATCAAAGTTGTTAATAGATCTCACATGCTGTTCCTTTTACTTTTTCCCAAGTTCCGCTTGTGAGAAGAGAGGCCCAACCTTCCATCCAGTCTCTGCCTTTTGCTCCTGTCTACTTCCATTAACAGCTTCCCATTTAAATGCCTAATTGTTTTAAATGCCCTCTCTATGGCGCCCTAAGTTCAAACTTTGGCCATTAGGCTTTGCTAATGACTCACTAATTCCTCAACCATGTTGTTCTTGGTGTGTGCCTTTGCATAATGACTGCTTTATGTGAAAACATGCATTCAGGTTTGTAGAGGGCTGTTTTGGTTATTTATTTATTTATTTTTAAGTGGACAGGTTGCAAGCATTGCTTCAGCTCTTTTCCCACCCCTCGCAGGAAAAGCTGTGGATGGTTCATCCACACCCCAGAACAGCACAAACCAGGCCTTCTCAGATGTTTATAACTCAAATTGTGGAGAAACAAGAGGCCTCAAAAATGCAAGAAAGTGCTGATGGGCATGAGGGAAGGGGAAATCACTGAACACCTATGGATCATTTGCATCAACAGGGAAAATCCCACAAGGATTTAGTGGAGTTTTTGCATGGCTCCTTTAAGATGGATGTTTGCTTTAATTGGTTCCAATGCCTCCTCCTCTCTGCAAAATGGGTTCTGCTGCGTCATAAACAATGGTCAAAGAACAGTGGTGTTTTGGGGTGGCTCTTTAGGACCAAAATCAGCAGATCTGAAGCCAATGGAAAGATGTTGCTATACAGGGTCTTCTAAAAAGTCTGATTCGGTGGAGAAAGAATTATGTCACATATATTCTGAAAATAATCAGAGCAAGGTATTCCTTTCATTAGTAAAAACAAAAACAAAAAAATCCCACCAAGCTTTCTGCCTACCTTGCCTGTGAGCTTCCAAACATACTTGAGCAGCCATGCAAGTACTTCAGATTCCCCCGTGATATCCCAGCCATGCAGCTAAACTAGGATGTTTATGAAGACTCAATCAAGAACATTCAGCTTCAAAGGCCACAAATGATTCCAGGTCTAATCCTCACAGCAAGCCCCCTCCACTGCTTTGTACAAGTATCTTATTGAGATTCCTTGACAAAGCTCATCTAAACTAGCCTTGCAAAACCTGATCTGCAGAGGATGAGCACATAACCTCTTGAAGCCTACAGACAAAGGAATTTGCTAAACCTCAGCTACTAGACAACTCAGATCCATGGTGCTTGAAAGCCCACCACAGGCAGCACATTAATACCATTTAATACTAGTTAATCTAAAAATGTCTAAAATATAATTCACAACAATCTGCTATGCTGCAGAGATCAGCTTTCCAAGCATGGAAGAAAACTTGATATTTAACCAAGACTTCTGCTTGGGAAGAAGGCCCAATTTCTCTAGAACCTGCCAAATGCCAAGTTCTAAATATAAAAGCAACCGGGTGTTCAGGTCATCAGGGGAGGCCTTTTTCTCATTCCCATGTGCCTTCACAGGCCCATTTGGTGGGGACACAGGGCATGACTCTGGAACTCCCTCCCATGAGAGACCTGACTGGCCCCATCTTTGATGTCCTTCCACAAGCAGGCAAAGCCTTTTCTCTTCAGCCAGGCTTTCCCTCTGTGACTGGCTGCTTGAGTTGAGCTTTCAGATGGACCGTTGAGCCTTAATGCTTCATGTTTCTGATGTTGCTTTTTCTTTACCTTTTTAAGGGTAACAACAACAACAACAACAACAACAAGCTACAGGGCTTTTCTAGTCTGCCTTGCTGGATAATGAACTATTTTTGGTTTACATGGAACTAGACTGATGTTAATAGAGGAATGCTCATCCTTTCTGGGATCTGCATCCGTTGGAGCAATTATTTTTCCCCCGATCAGAACTGCTGCTGTCCAATAAAACTCTGGTGGTTCCAGGAAGACAGGACCATGTCCATCTTGACTCAGTATAAAGGCAGACATGTTTGGTGGCTCTTTTCAGAAATGGTTCCAGGAACCAACATCTGGGCAGGACCCACCTCCGAAAACCAGGCACTGAGGAGCACTGACTAGAAGGTGTCACGATGCTCCTGTGAGATTCCCAGAGGTGCTCAGTTGACCATCATGGGTGGGTGGCTACAAAAGCCCAAGGCTTGTTGCTCATTTTTCCCCCATGATGGAGAAAAAGAAGGAGAAAGACAAAAAAAAGTGTTGGCAAATCCTAGGCCATATTATTATATGGCTTGGGGTTGGTCTAAAATCAGAGCTAGGCTATTTTAAAAGCCAGAATACCTATCCTCTTCATTTCCCACTGTTATTACAATGGGAAATCTCCACTTTTTTCCTTCTTCTCAAAGCTGAGACCTCCTGTGGTCTTTTGTCATCACCATCTGTGTCAAACGGCTCAAACCTAAACCAACAAACAAAAAAAGATCAACTGCATCTGATATATTCCTCTCCTGTACAGCCCTTGTGTAATACGATGCCACAATCCTGAAGCTATCTACGGCTTAGCTTTTTGGAATGAGAATAAAGCACAGGGGCAATCGTGTGCAGAAAACAACCCAACAGATTCACAACTGGTTTAGGTCACAAACACAGTCTGCCTATTTTTGGTGGAGGGAAAGGGTCGATCCTGTTGGATCTTTATCAGTGCTCGGAGATGGCCATGTCCTCAGATGCCATGGGACATGGATGGAAGGTACCAGTGTGTGAAATTTCAGTGTTTCCCATTAAAACATGATTTTAACTTATTTGTCTGCCTATAATAACACTTATCCACCTTTCACGTCACTATTTTTTTAATTATATTACTGCATTTAAGGTTTATTTTGTGTGAATTATTTAGTTGATTTGCAGTGTTTATATACCTTATTTTGCTGTAAACTGCCCAGAGTGACCTTGCTGTTAGATGGACGGTATAGAAACCCAATAAATAAATAAATAAATAAATAATGTGTGTTGTGGAAAAGACTGTTTTAATAACAGAACCTGAAGTCTTTATATTAAGCCAAATGAGGGGAGAGTGCAGAGAGAGAAAATGAAGTACTTCTCCATGTGGCGCTGAGTCAAACAACATAACTCACTCCTACAAGATGCTGTGATACTTCCTGACTTGGACAGCTGTTTTTTTAAAAAAGGGGAACAGACACAGTCATGGAGAATGAATGAGGAGCTCTGTGGCTACCAGTTATGGTAGGTGTAGATGACCCGCAGGAAGGCTCCAGTACAGGAAGGCTCTTGAGCTATCAGTTGCCAGGAGACATAAAGCGTGGATCTACATGGCTCGTACCCTGCTCGTGGGGTTCTCATAGGTTGAACCAGCTTCTAGGAACAGAACCCTAGGCTTGTAAGACTATGAGGGCATCTCAGAATTGACTAGTGCCAGTCTGCAAGCCACCTCTCACCCATTCTGTAGGGAGCTGCTGAGATATAGAATATATTTGAACATTAGGAAGAACTTCCTGACAGTTAGAGCTGTCTGGCAGTGGAAGATGCTGCCACAAAGGAGGGTGGTGGAGTCTCCTTCCTTGGAGGTTTTTAAGCAGAGGCTGTTTGGCCACCTGTCGGAAATACTGTGATGGGGTTCCTGCATGGCAGGGGGTTGGACTGGATGGCCCTTGAGGTCTCTTCCAACTCTATGATACTATGATTCTAAATTCACAGCTCATTCTCCCCATGCTGAACCTTGTAGCTCACGTCCAACCTCACTGCCTCACTACATGACGCCAGAGGTGTCTGTCTTGCTCCAACCTTTTCAAGGAGGAGGGCAGGTCTACTTCAAACAGTACATCCATATGCTTACCTGCAAAGTATTGTATATTGACAGCCATAAAACTAGGATATTTGCACATGGCTATTTGACTTTCTGATGACAGGTACCCCAGAAGCTTATGCCTCAAGGTTCCACAACTCCTACTCACATGGTTGTGCGCAGGCAAATCACTGATCCGTGTTCGTCGCCTCATCACATGAGTCTTTGGGACTGTCAAAGCTTTCAAAGTAAGGTATCCAGTGGGGAAGTAAACAGCTCCTAATGACTGGAATACAGAGTCTATCATCCTTGGCTATGATAGCTGGGGCTGCTGGGAATTGCGGGCCCATCACATCTGGATGATGGTCATTCTCTCAGATAAACACAGCCTTAAACAACAACAACGCCCAGCAATCTCACTGAAGAGCTGCAGTTCCAGAAGCACCAGTTTGTGGGCAAATCTTTCGATAATAGGAAACACACACATTGGAAGCAAGTGGCAGACCAAACAGATGAAAATGCCTCCCTGATAAGCATTTAAAGCTCCTGATGTTCAGCAGGCACCACAGCCTCATAAAAGGAAAATCCTCCAAGCTGTTACAGGGCGATAAACCAGGGGCACTTTAAGCTCTCTTCCCAGCAAATAATTATTGGCATTTCTGTCCTCCCGCCACCCTCCTCTCTCAACGCGTTCTCCTAATCAAGATATTTGTCCTTTCTCGCAGCTCAACGGCATTAAGACGAGTCGGGACTGCCAAGAAAGACATCCTTCCCAAAAAAAACCGGGGGCAGGCAGGAGGCCAAGTAACTCAAAGCAAAGAGGAAAAGGGTTTCATTTTCTTTTTCGATACACACATGATTGCAGTGGAGTAAAAACAAGAGAAGGGTTTATTTATGCTTTTGTACATCTGTCTCCCACAATCGCCAATGGCCGGTGGCCATACTGCCCAAAGAATTCTGGGAGTTGTCATCTGAAAACACACATAGGCATCACCCCTAGCTTAGTCTTACATTGTACAGTGGACCCTCGTATAACAAACGGCTTGTATAGGATAAAATCTGTACAACATAAAAAATTCCGGAGATAGAAGAAATTTGCTTAACAGAATCGCCTATGGGGCGAATCCGTACAACATAAAAACGGTCGTAATTAGGGATTACTCCGTTTTCAATGCATTCCTATGGGAAATTTGTATAAAGGAAAATTTGCTGAACATAATTTCATTTGGAACGAATTAATTCCTTTATACAAGGTAGCAGTGTATTCTGGTTTGGCCACATGGCTTAACAACTTTTTCTACTTCAATGGATGGAAGATACCATGAAAACAGCCACCGTTCCCCATGTCCAGGGACATGGACTTTTAACACCAGAGGGCAAGACTGCATCCCCTAGGTAATATCACTTTATTTTAATCTGGTCCAAATTGGCCTACCTACTGGGCTCACTAAATTTTGCCCCATTCCTAAAATGGAGAGCACGGGCCCTCTGCACTAAACCCCTCCGCATACACCCTTCTGGCCAGCAGGGGCTTGTATGCCCCAAACAGCCAAATTGAGAGGAGAGGCAAGCATGCAGGGGATATATAACCCATGCTCCTTTGCTCGACGAACTGGGGAGTGAAACCTAATGGTTTACTTGTTGTAACCCCCCCCCCCCCGAGTAACCTCGCTGCCAGATGGGCGGTATAAAAATCCAATAAATAAAATAAATAATAATAAAATAAATAAATAAAATACCTCAAATGCAGCCACTACAACAGACCTCCTTGTTACTGCCTCATTTAAGAAGAATGCCTGGCAAAGACCGTCTTGCCAACAACTCTACATTTGGACTTGAGGTACATGCTTGAAAAAGAGTGGATTGCACTCCAAAGCTTACAACCATTTTTTTTATTTTATTAGTGGCCTAAAGGTATCACCCTTAGCTTAGTCTTGCATTGTATTTTGATTTGGCCACACAGCTCAACAACTTTTTCTACTTCAACACAGGCGGAACTACCTCTAGCTAAACCCAAAATTTGCATGGCTCCACACCCCTGCACAAACATGCGAACACACGCACAAACATACATAAACACAGAGAGAGGTGGTGGAAACGGCTTCTCTTGAGTTCACACAGCAAGTCACCAAGAAACACCCGAGTATCGCCTTTCAGGCTTTGGAGGTCACGCCAGCTTGCCCCTTGGGTTTCGATTCATAATGCAAAGGGAGTTGCCACACGATCCCCCTCAGCCAGATGGCTCCCAAGGCTACCCCAATTAATCAAAACAGACATCTAACAGACATGTTCAGTCTCACTCAGTAATCCCACGGCCTACTGTTTCTAAAATCAGGAGCACTACCAAAATCTATGACTGGGGGAACTGCACCATTTTATTTTATTTTATTTTATTTTATTTTATTTTATTTTATTTTATTTTATTTTATTTTATTTTACAAGGAAAGCAACCCAAAGAGACATAAAGCAAGTTGTATTGGGTGCAACCAAACCACTGCGCCTTTCCGCTTTTAGGTACCCCCACCCCACCCCAAATCAAAATTCCACACCCTACCACAGCAAGGAGAGGCTCAGAAGTTTGTGAGAAATGCCTATTAAAATATTGCCAAGACTGGAAGCCCATTGCAACCGACGGATGAAATAATTAGATTTCATGAAAATTTAAAGTCCACTGGATTGCATTCAAGAGAGTGGGCAACAGAAGACCACACTTTATGCCACAGGGGCCAAAATTCTATTGCTGACAGAACTCCAATGCCATAACCTTCTGTGGCATATCACAGAAGTCAGTGCAGACAATATTTGTTGTTCACAGAATTATAAACAAGAAATAACATCTTCCCTGACTTTCTAACTTATATCCAAGTTGCTTTATTTACTTTTTACAAAGAACAGTCACAGCATCATTCTTGAACCCAAAGTCCATATCTGTAATTAGGCATGGACATGAGAATACTCACAAACTGGCACTATAGATTTTTTTCCTGCAATACCCTGGGGTGTCATGCCTTGATTACTGGGCTGAGGCACCTCCCTTATGAGGAAAGGCTAAAACATCTGGGGCTCTTTAGTATGGAAAAAAGGCACCTGAGGGGAGATATGATTGAGACGTACAAAATAATGCAGGGCATGAGTATAGTAGATAGAGGGACGTTCTTCTCCCTCTCACAAAATACCAGAACTAGGGGACATACACTCAAATTGAGGGCTAGGAGAGTAAGAACAGACAAAAGAATTTTTTTTCACCCAGTATGGTGTTAGTTTGTGGAACTCCCTACCACAAGGTGTGGTGATTGCATCTGGCCTGGATGCCTTCAAAAGGGGATTGGACAGATTCCTGGAGGAACAGTCCATCACAGGTTACAAACGATGATGGAGATGTGTCATCTCCAGGCTTAAAACCAGGGTACTTCAAGGGCAAGATGCAGGGGAGTGGTATCAGGAGACAGAGATCTAGTCTCGTGAGCTCACAGATGCATCTGGTGGGGCCACTGGGAGATACAGGAAGCTGGACTAGGTGTGCCTTTGGGCTTATCCAGCATGGCTGTTATGCTCTTGGCATGAAACATCCTTTGAAATGGCAATTCACAAACCTGGGGCAGGGATCAGCTCTCTAGCTTGTCCGTCACTAACATGAAACCTTCTGATGTCCAACAGAGAGCATAAGCTCATGAATTTGGTGCATTTGTCTGGTTGCCCTTCCCAGAAAAGAGGAGACCCCAAAAGAAGCCATTTTCTGTATTTTATACACAGAAAATCCAGAAATGGGTTGCCATAAATTGGAGTCAACTCAAGAGCACACAATTATTGGTCTCGACCAGTGATGCCCAACCCTGGGTCACTAGATGGTTTGGGACTAAGACTCCCAGAAGCCTTCACCACTAGATGTGCTGGCCAGGATTTCTGGGAGTTCCACTGTTGTAGAACTACTCCAAACTACTTCTTCCTTCCCCAGAACAGTATCCATTGTTTGTTTGGGTGTTTGGGTGTGCCTTTTATTAATGAATTTGTTGTCAATATTTTTCTATTCCTAGCACTGCACCGCTTCTATTATTTTAAAAGGTATCAATATTTTGGGAAAACTGTTTTCACTGGGCAGTATTTTCTGTTCCCCACATGTATGCTTTCATTCCTACCCCCCTTATTCAGAACAAGAACAAATGGCTTTCTAAAAGCAATCCACACATAAAGAATTCTCAAGTCATAATGCTTTATATACCTATATCTATAAAGGTATATTACAGCTCTGTTCTGCTTCCCCTAAGGTACACAGATCACTCCAGATAAAATTAACATATTTATATAAATCTTTCGCCAGCCTCAGCGATAAGACCGGAGGCCCTCTGCAATCTAGGACCGAACATAAGTGAAACCAAATCAGGTTAAAATACTGTGTGCCTAAAAACCACACCCTGTTGACAGAAGAGCCCAAAGATACAATTGTATGAGACCAGAGCTGACTGTTTTTTATCGAAAGTATCCGTATAGGAAAAAGTAAGCAGAAAACAGAATTGTAGGGACTAAGCTCCAGCAGAAAAAGATAATCATGAGCTTTTCCAGATGGGACACAAGTTTTATCTCCAATTTCTCCTGCCTGGATGGAAAAATAACTTTATCAGTAGGCATGACATTTTTTTAAACTCCAAAGCTCGTAATTCCCCATTATAGAAGTGCGGCCTCGCATACCTATATTTTAGACACCTAAACATGGCTGACCTGGAGAAAAAGTCAACTGAACAGCCTACTCAAAACTAGCCTACCTCCATCCTAGCCTCCGCTATACCTCTGCTCGGTGGAAACTTCCTTTTTGAATAGGAAGTGCAGGCAGAGCTAGGCTCCTGCAAAGCTAAAGCTAGGCCTTTCCTCCAAGTGAGCTACATTTAAGTGTCTGTGTGGTTTAGGGTTAGACTCCGGGTTAGACACTTTGAGAGAGCATCCTGAAGAAAGAATCATGGGGTTTGTAGTTTTTAAAAAGTCCCAAAGCCTTGTGCATATTTATTTATTTATTTCTGTCCATAACTCCCTAGCTGTGGGGAAAGCATGATACCTAACAACCCATACTTTATATGTTTCAGCACCTTGGGCCATTGTTCACCTTAAGGCTATGGATACTATTGTCTCCCTACCGAGCCTCTTCAGGCCATTCTTCAGCTTATGAGCCTAATTCAGACCAGGGTGACAAGAGGTCAAAGCTGACTATAAGAGGGAGGACTTGCACTAGCTCTATTCAGACTGACGAAGCTGTCTGGATGAGAAGCGAAACATTTCTATCTCTCAAGAAAAAGAACTCCAGTAGCCATGACTCAACTTCCAGATAAACTCATCTGGTAGACAGAGAATCTTCACAGATGATAGGAGCGGTGCAGTGGTTAAATGCCTGTACTGCAGCTAAAACTGTGCTCACAACCTGAGGTTCAATCCCAGGTAGCTGGCTCAAGGCTGACTCAGCCTTCCATCCTTCCAAGGTTGGTAAAATTAGTACCCAGCTTACTGGGGTGGGGGGCAATGTGTAGCCTGCATACTGTTATTAAAAACTGTAAACCTAAACCATCCAGAGACTACTTGAAGTGGTATGGGGCGGTATATAAGCAGAACACTTTGCTTTTTCATCACATGGGGAGGGCAAAAACATCAGCATGAAATCTGCTACTTTTACAAAAGCAAACATCCCTTAAATTATTTATGACCCTGCTGCCCAGAAGTAACTATCATCTTTAAACAGAAAACAGCCTTTCTGACTCCAGTCACTACCAGCACAACCAGCACAGATATCAGCGAGCAAGGATGCAAGTTAAGGCCAACGCCGTGCAGAGGGAGAGATGCGCTCCCGGATGCCACTTTGGAACAGGACCCTTCAAACGAAGGGATGTTGGGTGTCTTTTTTATTGTTTTATTTTGCAGCCTGCAGGCAACCTTACGGGTTCTATGTTTGACCTTCTCGCTTCTCTTTTTCAACTCCCACCACGCCATGTGGCAAGCCTGCACAAAGAAGAGGAAGTTGCTTGCACTGGAATACAGAAGTCCAAAAGATACAATGCATTGGGGGTGGGGAGTTGGTGGAAAGACTGTGAATCATTCAAATTTGCAGGAAAATGACTTTTGTATGACTTCCAGAAACAGGAAACACAAACTACAGATCAAAGAAAAAGGCTGAACTTGATAGGACCCTTTCATCAAAGGGGATCGAGAGATGGTAGACTGTGCCTCTAGGTCTCATCTTCCCCCCTCTGCATAAAGTTTAGAACAAAAGCAACACATTTAAATGGGACAAGTCAGAGTTCTCGGTTTATCAATGATCCTTCATGTGTACTACAGGCTTTGGTACATTATTTTTTCCAGTTACAGAGTCTTTCCAAACTCTGTGTATCACATGATGATGATCTTAGAACTGCAAACTCGATGCTAGGGATGATTAGGAAGGGTATATAAAATAAGTCATAGAATCATAGAGTTGGAAGAGACCTCAAGGGCCATCCAGTCCAACCCCCTGCCATGCAGGAACCCCCATCACAATATTTCCAACAGATGGCCATCCAGCCTCTGCTTAAAAACCTCCAAAGAAGGAGACTCCACCACCCTTTGTGGCAGCATATTATTCCACTGCCAAATAGCTCTTACTGTCATGAAGTTCTTCCTAATGTTCAAATGGAATCTCTTTTCCTGTAGTTTGAAACCATTGCCCCGAGTCCTAGTCTCTGAAGCCATGGAAAACAAACCTGTTCCCTCTTCAATATGACATCCTTTCAAATATTTAAACATAGCTATCATATCCCCTCTCAGTCTTCTTTTAGAGAGGCTAAACATTCCCAGTTCCCTAAGCGGTTCCTCATAAGACATTTCCTCCAGACCCTCAACCATCCTGGTAGCAAGTGTCATTCTGCCTCTTTATAAATATAAATCTATGGTGAGGCCCCATCTGGAGTATTTGTGTACAATTCTGGTCACCATACCTCCAGAAGGATATTATGGAACTGGAAAAGGTGCAGAGGAGGGCAACCAGAATGATTAGGGAATGGGAATGAATAGGCTCACTGGCAATTGGCCATTATTCAGATATCGCAAGAAAACAAAGTCCAGTTGCAATGGCTCAACTCCCAGATACCCTAAATGGGTGGTCTGTGCCCATCTCTACCATTGAACTCTCCAGCAGCTATACACCTGCTGTAGATGAAGCTAACTGCTACAGGTAACCACAGCTTTTGAAAAAAAAAAAGGTAGCTCTGTGCACGCTAGGTGCTGGCTTGATCAGTAATCATATTTTTAACACTGTGTACTCTAGTCTAGATTTTAGGACAAGATTTTAAAAAACACCATGGGTTCAGTAGCACCAGGTTATAATTACACCCCAAAACTGGAAGACTGAGACACAGGTGTTAATTTCATGCTGATTTCTGGAAGTCCTAGGAATGCCCTCCTATGAACTTGTAAAGACCAAAGTAATCCTTCATACTACAGTGGTCCCCCACCCTTCCGCGGTTCATATACTGCGGTCCCTCTATATCGCGGGACCACAGTATATGAAAAAAGGCCCCCCTAGGGTAATGGGGGGAAGTCCTGTTTCAAGTCTCCCATACTTACCCCAGGACTGGAGCTGCCCCAAACAGGCCTGTGAGGGCCTTCCTGGGCCTTCTGGAGCCCCCAAAAGGGCCTTCCTGTGAACCAGAACTGACTTCTGGATCACTGAAAATCATTTCTGAGGCCTCCAAGAGCCTTTCTAGACCTGTCGGATGCCTCGGAAATGATTTCCAGTTTACCGGAAGTCGCTTCCGGTTCTCAGGGAGGCCCTTTGGGGGCCTCCAGAAGGCCAGAGAAGACTCTCACAGGCCTGTTCAGGGTAGGTCCAGGCTGGTGGTAAGTACAAAAGCCCCCAGCTAGGCCCCCCCCAGGCCTGAATCAACTTGCATCCGCATATCGCGGATTTTCAATTATTGCGGGTCAGGTCAGGTCCCTAACCCCCGCAATAGGTGGGGGATCACTGTATTTGAATTCTATTTGGACTCAGAATGGCTCTGCTGGTGGGAATATGCACTCCAGGTTTGCAAGCCACGGCCATTCTCATTAACTCCCATCTGGGCCCTTTCCCTGAAAACGCTGCACTCTGAATCCAGGGCCCTTCTGTGTGAAAAAAATAGCGACACAAGGTTGCATATTTGTTCTGTTGTTCCACCTATGGCACAACTGAGTGACGCAGACGCTCGATCTGTCCCATGTAGTAAATGCAGCACTGCACTGCTACCTGATGACGTCTATACAAGAAGCGACATGTGCGTATGAGCTGGGGCAAGGAAGTTACGCCATTTAGGGTGTTGAGTGAAACCGGGTGTTGCACCACTAGATCTTCACTGATACTGACCTAATTTCCCACTGCTTCTATTCTGTATGAAACATCTGCACCAAAGAAAGCTGTGGGTTGGTTTTTCTTGTTCGCTTGCTGACGTGCATCCTTTCTGTGGCAACTCAGATGAGCAGAAGAACAAACTTACAGCAGATGTGGATGAAACAGAAACAGATAAAAACAGAAAGAGAATTAACCAAGCATTGTTAAAACAGAAGGTGTTCTGAAAACCTCTTGTTAAACCTATTTTTCATCATGTCCTGAACAAGGGCCGTCATCTTCCTATAAGGCAAGCCTGCACAACAGGTAGACCGTGGGCTACCAGTAGCCCGCGAAGGTTCAAAAGTAGCCTGCCAGTCATCAATTTAAAAAGTGAGGGGATAAGTTCTCCACTCCTCCCCCACATCCCAAGGACCACCACTGCCCCAGCAAAGTTCTGGGTCTGCCAGCCCACTGTCTCAGCTGAGTGGGGCATTTCAACAGCATTGGCGCATTGGAATCTGCTCCTTCCAGAACGGATTAATTGATTTTCAATGTATTCCTATGGGAAACCGCAGCTCTACTTATAACTTTTTTTAAAACTTATGAGCATGTGCTTGGAACGGATAAAGTTCGTAAGTAGAGGTTTTAGTGTAGTAGCCCTCAGGCACTTTGGGATGGAAAAAGTAGACCTTGGCCTGTTCAAAGTTGAACAGCCTTGCTATAAAGGTTGCCTGGAGCATGAGATCCTAAATAGAGGCCCTACTGCATGTCCCACTATCATGAGAAGTTACGCTCATGAGTACATAAGACAGGACCTCCTCTGAAACAATAGCACAAGGGAACTCCCTCACAAGAGAAAGCAGACTGGTTGCCACCCTGTTGGGTTTCCCACAGGTGAACAAGAGCCTTTGTACACGACCCCTAAACTCCGCCGCAAATGGCTGCCAGCTCCAGAGCTTACAATTGTTTCCCCACCAGCTCCGGACTTTGCAGGAAATTAAGTGCGACCATGCCCACCTAAGCGCGTCCCAGCGCACTTTTCATGTACCTGCTCTTGGAGGGTGAAAATCGCCAGGTCCGGATTTAATCTGGTGAGTGCCCGGCTCTCCTCGCTTCTGGTTTTGGTTTTTTTTTTTGCCTCCCGCCCCTTTAAGGGGGGGGGGCGGGAGGAAAAAAAGCAAACAGAAGAGAAGGAATCAGCATGACGGAGCTCCAGCAGAGATTTCAAGGTGAGCCTGCATTCTTTCCTCTCGTTCTTCCTCCCTCCCCTCATGCAGACAGGATCAAGGAAGTGCGGAGGGGGTGGGAACACAGGAAGAGCAACGAACCCCTAAGATCTCTGGTCCGAATTTAAGTGGCCAGCAGATCTTAAGGGTCGTGTGAAAAGGCCCCAAGACTCTCTTATTCAATAAGGACTTTATCCTGGCAGGAAGGAGATGAGTGATCACGATATGCCCATTCAATGAAATGAAATGAAATAGAAGCCTTGCTGCCAGGATGACTGAAACAAAGAATACTTAGAGAGGTTTGGCTGCAAAGTAAAGAAATGAAGCTGAATCCTCAAATAAAAACATTTGTCAGGCTCCTGATCTACAAAGGTCTTCCGGGCCACCTCCCCTTGGTCAACAGCAGAGGCACAAGAAAGAAAGAACTCTCAGATGCAAAGTGCCTTTGTTCTTCTTATACAGTAGGACCCTCGTATCCACTGATTCATTACCCACTAATTCAGTTATCCACGGATGGCAGAGAAAAAAAATCAAATAAATAATTCAGCAGTCACAAAGCAAGCTATCGTCGTAAACAAAGCAAGCTACTGTCACAAACAGCAGCTGTAAATCAAGCAACTGTTGTAAAACAGCAGGTGTAAAGCAAGCTACTGTCACAAAACAGCAGTTTTGAGGATTCTGGTGTTCTCTCTTATTCACGGTTTTCATTATCCACGGGAAGATACCGAGGTCCTACTGTACACTCTATTTTATTACTTTATTTGAGACTTATATGTCACCAGCTTGTATAAAACAACTCATGGCAGTTTACAAATAAGTCCAATAAACAGATACAAATATACAAATATAAATACTACATTTGCATGTCTTAAATACTAAAGGAAAAGCAAAAGAACCTTTCAGTTAATAGACAAAAGCTGCCAAATGGAATAATGTCTGGTTTATCTCACCTTCTCACAAGAACCTAAGAACAGCCACGCTAGTTAGTCCAAAATTTCTGGGTCACAAAGTAGCTCTGCAGAGGTCTTGGAGAAAGCCCACTAGCATGCCATGAGCACAACAGCAGCCTTCTACTCTTGGGTCCCATGTACAGTGACTAGAACAACGGTTCCTCACCTTGGGTTTCCAGTTATTCTTTGTCTACAACTCCCAGAAATCCTGGCCAGCACAGCTAGCAGTGAAGGCTTCTGGGAATCTGAGCAAAAGAACATCTGGGGACACACCGTTGAGAACCACGGGACTAAAACGATAAACAATGTCCCAAGTGTGATTGCTCCAAAGTTCTGTATAACACTAATATTAATTCCACCAGACAAACAGGCTAGCTAGTGGCTGGATAACTCAGTGGTTTAGGTATCGACCTGTGAAGCCAGGGGTTGGGAGTTTGATGCTTCACTAGGCCTTCACTGGAACCAACCTATGTGGTCTTCGACAACCTGCGCAATCCCTGGATGGTCGCAGAACAGAATGGTACACCACTGATGAGTGTTCTCTCCATGGAAAAACGTAGATAGCGTCATCATAAGTCAGAACTGATCCGGCAGTACAGTGGACCCTCATACAACAAACGGTTTGTATAACATAAAATCTGTACAACAAAAAATTCCGGAGATAAGGGAGATTTGCTTAACAGAATCGTCTATGGAGCGAATTTGTACACCATAAAAATGGTCGCAATTAAGGATTACTCTGTTTTCAATGCATTCCTAGGGGAAATTGGTATAAAGAAAAAATTGCTTAACATAATTTCATCTGGAATGAATTAATTCCTTTACACAAGGTACCACTGTACATAATAACAATTATTAAATTGCCAAAATAAAACAGCTTCACAAATTAAATTCAAATGCTTTACTTTCAGCACCAAGCATTAAAAGTAGCCCTACTGACTAACCAGCAAAAGCTTCAGGCGCTTATCTATATTGGTTTTTCATCAAGAGAACAAGGGATATCTTTTAGAAAGCAAAGAGTAAGACCGGGAACATCCCAGCTATTCAACTATTTGTTTGCAACTAGTCGAGGGGAAAAGGAAGGACGGAAGGACATGTTTGTTGTTGAGGGAAGCACTGATGCTTCTCAAGAGAAGCAGTCAAGCCACAGATGACTGCAAAACATCCAGAGACAGGGTTTTAAAAAGGGGGCCTTTCAGCACGTTCAGAAACTCTCTTCCAAAGGAAGCCAGGACAGTCCTGCTGGCTTTCTGTTGGCAGTCAAAGATCATTTTAATTCAGGGAGGCCGTTGGCAATTAAAGTGCCTTGAGGGTGGCGGAGGAGGGAACTTTTAACCCAGGCAAACGTCAGCTTTTTAACAACCTACAACCATTTTAACAAACGTGAGCTTTTTAACAACCTACAACCATTTTAACTGCTTTTTAAAACTGCCTTATTTTCCATGTGTTTTGCAATTTTAACAACCTCCTTTTGTTTGCTTCCAGTCTTGAGAATCCATCCAGAGGACCAAGACAGGTTTAAAACAGATAAGTAAACAATGGGAATTCCCTTGAAAAGGAATGACGCAGTTGTAAAAAAAAAAAAGGCCAGTTCTCTAAACCAGAGTCCAAAGCTTACTATACTTGCAGTTGACCCACAGTAAGTATCTCTTGCTGAACAATTCTACATGAGACCCAAGGGAGAGGCACACGTTTTGCAAGAATCTGAATATGTAGACAAGTATATTAAGGTGAACGCTTCAGCTGAAATTTTTTTCTGTCAAGCTAGCTTTTCTATGTTGTAAGGAACAGGAAAAACCAATGTGGTTTAACATGATACATTCCATGAGGATGGGGGAGTTTACCTCTTGATTTTGTGAAATGTATAAACCAGACCTAGAGTTTCTGCTGAAAGAAAAGATTTTTAAAGTTCAGCGTTCAAAACAAGGTGTGATCAAACATGTCTGTCTCGGAAATCAGAAAATTTCTATCAAATCTTATCTAGGATTATTCCCTAGATGCTCGGAGTCAGTAGAGTTTTATATTTTTTAAATATTACAGTGCTGACCACATGGCCCCCAGGGCCAGGTCAGCGCTTTTTTAATTTAGTTTTTTTTAAAAATATTTTACAGTGCCAACCATAGGGTTCCCCAGCCGGTTCAGCACTTTTTTTTAATTTTATTTTTTAATTTATTTTTTACAGCCCTGATGCCGGGGCTTGTTCCCCCCACCCACCCACAGCTGAGAGGCACTTGCTTCCCTGGGAGGCTGGGGGGGGGGCACTTTTATTTATTTATTTATTTTTATTTCCAGGACCCATCGGGAGTCTACTCCGCAGGAAGGTAAGTGTCCCCCAAATGAAAAACGATATAAACGAAACGGAAATTTCTGTTTTTCGTTTCATTTTTCTTTGATTTGTTGGTTCATTATTCATTTCATTAGCTAACGAAACGAATAACGAATAACGAAGCAAATTAAAAATTCATTTCGTGCCCATCTCTAGTCGTTAGCCATGGCTTTGTTGATAGAAGTGTGAAGTATTCTTGATTTGTCTGGAGATTAATCAAAGGGCCTCTTGATAAGTAGCAGACAGATTGTGTCTGAGCCCCCACCTAACTCTGTTGAGAGTGGGGTTTTCAATACTTACATGAATGGCTTCCCTGACTCCTCTCTCAAACCACCTATCCTCTCTATCTAATATATGTACATCTTCATCTTTGAATCAATGCCCTTTGTCCTTCAAGTGGAGGTATACTGTATTGCAAGATATCTCAGCCATGGGTACAGGGGGCACTGAAATAAAAATAAAAATTAAATAAATGGGGTGGGGGCAGAGTGTACACCTGAAATGCTGTGCTGAGACAAAGTACTTGGTGGGAAGATATGGGAATTATCGCCACCCCTTCAACTCACTTCCCCAGGAATGCTGCTCACAGCGTGAATGACTGCATCCAAAGTAAATCCCTGTTTGGGCGATTGTGCAAGACGTTGTTTAAAGACAGCAAAGTGGCTATCTCCGGCCGAAGACCGTACTTCTGAGGCAGAGAAGCAGGCAAAGGAAACTATTTGAACATACCGGCCCTGAGGTTAGACCAAAAGTTTGATTTGGGTCAGTCTGCATTAAGGAAAAATGTCCAAGAACAACTTGCTGGTTTACTTTGCTTTTCAGACTTGGCAATATCGTCTGGACCATGTTCAAAACCAAATTATGGTTTTGGCCACGGGAAGATCGAGCAAGAGGAGACATCTGGATGACATTTGGAAAGTTAGAACCAGAGAGTGCCCTTCAGAAATATTTTCAAACATTAGGATGTTTCTACTTTTTTTAAAAAAAAAGATTCCAAATGCCCCTGGCAATGCTTTGCATTTTAAATTCACAGGCCACAAGCCCAACCAAAAAGTATGGTGGGAAAATGATCTCAATTTGTAAGCCAAGAAACCACTAAAAAACACCTGTCTGTGGCAGGACAGTAAACACAATGAGCTTACACCTAAATGTTCCTTTTCCAGTTAACATTTTTTCAGTCCCTAGCAGCCTTGTTGTTTGTTTGTTTGTTTGTTTGTTTACAATGTTTTCTCCATCTTGAAACCACAGGTGGCACGTGTCACTGAAAGACAATATTTAGAGACAAAAACAGTAAGTCTACAAATACAATTTAAAAAGGATCAAACACATACCACACAAAAAAGGCGATAAAGGAAAAGCAACACTAAAACCAGAATCAAAGCAATCCATTTCAAAACTCCACTTAGGTGGCCAGTCACTAAGGAAATGTTTCTCTGAAGAGGATGGCCTTTCAGCTAAAATGGGGCCAGCCAGGCTTCCAGTGGGAGGGAGTTCCAAAGTCTTTGGAAGTGTAACTGAGAATGCTGAGACCATTTCCCTTCAAAATATGCTGCAGTCACCAGGATATCATATGGGTATCAAGACTTCTCTTCAACCTTTCTGTTTGGACCCAAGAAATTCTTTCAAACGCTGGTACAGTGAAAAACAATGAATGGACCAGTCACCTGTAGTCATTAACTGTATTTTTTTAAAAAAAATATTGTTGTCATTGTCGCAATGATCTTCTCGTTATCATCTGTGTACAGTATTTGTAAAGCTGGATTTAGTTTGCCCATTTCAAGCACCAATAAGAAGTTTAAAGGCCTTTCCAAATACGTTAAGGTGCAAACTGTACACAAACTATTTCCTGGTTCTCAAATCTTGGCGTTCACAGATATTTTACTACAGTTCCCACCCTCCCTGGCAGCCATGACCAATAATAAACAGTACTGGGTGCTGTATGCAGGTTCAACCAGACGCCTTAGATGAAAACCCCTGGCCTAAATAACACTCCAGAAGATATATATTCAAAACATACAATATGCTTGAGAAGACAGCGAAAATAGTCAAAAAGACAAATGCTGGAGAAGAGAGCTTTTATTCTAGAAGAAAAAAATTCACAGGCTAGAAGTGCCAGAAAACCATATGGAGTCATACGAAACCAGCTATAGAAACAGGCTTGCAGATAAGCCTTTTCTCTCTCTTTCAAAGGCGCCCAAAGCATGAAAAATCAGATGCATCGTACAGGTTAATGCCATCTAATAATCTATATGAATGTACATTGGCTACTTGGGCCTCTCCGGTAACTAATTTGTTATTCATTATAATATGCAAGTAGCAGGGACAAAGAAAAACCTGGCACAGCTGGGCACCACTGGAGGCAGTTTACAGCATGGGCGAATCATGTGCAACACAAATAGCGGTAGATTTGCAGGGAGGACCACCCCCTTGGGCCGATGCCTGACATAATCCCAAATGCCCATTGGCTCTGGTGCAGGGCTGCCTCCATGGAAGGCCTGAAGATGTATATTCCATACCTACTTGTAGAGGTGCCTTGTTATACTGGCAGGTACTCAACAACTCTGCTTGGGGGTTGGGGGAGTGAAGGAGAAGGACCATGATCGTCTGAAGCAGCAGCAGGAGTGCAACCTTGGTGTGCAATCGGAGGCTGTGAGTTTGATTCCCCACTGTGCCTCCTTGACAGGGGTCTGGACACAACAATACATAACAGTCCCTTCCAGCTCTACAGTTCCAAAGGGATGGTGGTGGCTATCATCCTTATCAGTCAATCAACAAATCAATCAGTCAGTCAATCAGCCTTTATTGGCATACAAAAAGAGTAAACATCACAGTTTCCGTGCAGATTTAAAAGGTAATTACAAAACAAATACAAATTTAAAAATAAGCCTTTCCTTTTCATAGAACCCCAAAGCAATTGACAGTATTGCAATGTTTAAAGCTGGAGAACACAACCAAATTAAGGCACAAAACAATACAGTAATCCTTTGAAATTGCGAATGGTGAGTGACAAGCACCATCAGGAAAAAGGCACATGCCTACTTAAATATGGCCGTCCTTCCTTCATGGTCTCACTTCCTAACTTCTCAAAGCAACTCAATGAAGAAGTTCTGGCAGGAATGAAATCAAGGTTCGCCAGTCATGGATGGAAGATCAGTACAGGAGGGAGTGTTTTTCTTCCTCACCCAGACCATCCAAAACATTTCTGAGACCAAATGTTCACCATTTGGGGAAGTAACTTCTTGGGACTGATAATATAATCATGTGATGTCAAATCCACATTGACTTATGGTGACCCTTTTTAAGGTTTTCTATGTAGAGAATGTATGTATATCATTGATGCAACCAACATGGATTTGACCAAACTCCAGGAGCAATGGAGGACAGGAGGGACCGGCATGCTCCGGTCCATGGGGTCACAAAGAGTCGGACACGACTGAACGACAACAACGTAGAGAATATTGTACTCAGAAGCAGTTTCCGATTCTCTTATTCCGGGGGAGCCCTGGGACTGTGCCGTTTGCCCAAGGCCACCCAGGCTGGTTGGACTCCCAGGAAGCACAGCAGGGAATTGAACTCCCAAACGTTGGCAGTTCAATTGGCAGCCACAGAGCTAGCTCACTGAACTACCAAGCCTTCACACTTCTTTGCATTACGAGTCCCGGATTTCCCCCTGCCCTGCTGCGTGCATCAACAGTGGCCAGGAGAGTCCAGTGAGTTTGGGTGCACCCCTCCCTCTCCAAAAACCTCCTCAAACAAAACCCATTTAAATATCTGCATGGCAGCAAAGGGGGAGAAAAACAGGACTGGTGGCGAGGATCCTCTCCCTCCACCCCACTCTGGTATTTCATCCCTTCGATTCACTCATCGGTTCCTCCCCGAATGTGGGCTCCTTTCCCAACAGGACGTCAAAAAGAGGGCACTTAAGGCAAAACAGCCAGCAAAAACACTGGGATTAAGAGCACAGATGTCTTTAATGCTGACACACACACGGGAGGCTTAGCTACACTCAAAACAGACCTAGGTGGAAGTCCTTTCATCAACAATAACCTCTGGAGAATTGTGTTTCCTGTGACCTGGTTTGCCACAAGCCTGGGCAGGGCTGTTAAGGTCTCCTATTAACTCCCCACCACATTCCCTACAATCCTCTTAAGTGAGAGGCTCCGTGGTAGGAAAAAACCGCACATCCTCCCCTTAAACATCTTTCAACCACCTGTTATACTGTCGGTGTGGACTGCCTAAAAAGCAAGGGCACACTCCCCATCCTCTCTGAGACACGGGACACTGGACGTGTACTCCATCGAGACAGAGGGGACATTTTGTCTCCTTTTTCTATTGGGATTTAGTGACATCAGCAGGATTCGAACACAGGAGAAAAACCAAAGCCAGAGCGGACTTGCACGTTCCCCCAAAGATGGGTGGGGATTTTTGTTTCAGATTGTGTGTTGGCTTTTTAGATCAGATTTTACAAAAATGAAACGGAGGAGAAATGGGAAACGGGCAGATTGACCTCCCTCAAAAGAGGAGCAGGAATTTTTGCTTGCTTTTCCGTAGAATCTGCAAAAGTCAATGGAAAAATAAAATCCCCCAGATTTGCTCTGCTACTTTATTTTGGGCTTGCAGCAAAAGAACCGAAATGAACAAACAAATCCCACTGAATGGTGGCAAGTGATTTAGAAGAATCTGGTGAACAAGTACAGAGGACAACACAGGGACTAAAATCCTGTTTGGTTTTGCTGTTTTACTCTCAAGTTGTCCTGTTTCTGGCACTTGTGTAACTAAGTACATCCAGCCGTCCCTTGCACACGTAGAAGCCCCATTGCTTTTGCTGGGACGATTGCCGCCTGGTGCCATGGCGAGCCAGAGACTGCATTATTGTTCAACTCCACATTTCCTAAGAGTATTCTCTCCAGGGACACCAAAGTGATTGCACCTTTTACAAAGAGGAACAATTGCCCATCTTTTCTACAGCAAACCCTGCTGCTCAGAAGGAAGCCTCATTCAGTTCAGCAAGACATATAAGAGGTATAAGTAAAGATGTACAGGACTGCAACCTCGTGGTATCGAGTGCAATATAAAAAAAATTATTATTATTATTTATTAATAATAGATAGTGATTTAGGAATACCAAGTGCTGTAGGCTAGGTGACAGGCCCTGTGAGAAGCCAACTGAATCCCCCCCCACCCAAAAAAGTCACATCAAAACAGTGGATCTGTCTAGTGGACCCCACCACCAAGTGGGACAAACACTAAAGAAAAGAAGAGAATGTTTTAACAACAACAGATACTTAGATTTTTTTTAATTCAAACTTATATTTGTTCCATAATACTAGTTAATCTTTATATATATTAGATATTCTTCTTTTTCTTTTTTTTTT
>JAHTLZ010000065.1:5814401-5826892 GCA_023846285.1 Phrynocephalus versicolor
ATAATAATAATAATAATAATAATAATAATAATAATAATAATAATAACGTTATCACACAGCAGACAAGATAACTACGCTGGATTTTGTATTACAAATCACTAGTTGAACTTCCCAAGCGTTTAGGACTATGTAACGTATCGGTGAATTATGCGAGCAGATCCCAGTAAGGTGGCTTTCTGCAGCTTGACTGATGGTGACTTTGTCAACTCCAATTTCTTCTAAATACTGTACTTGCTTAGCTCTTTAGGCACTGCACCCAGCGTGCCGATTACCACTGAGACCACCTGTACTGGTTTATGGCAGATCATCATCATCATCATCATCATCAAAACATTAAGAACAATCTCTTGCTATATTCTAGAACAAAAACAAGGCAGTTCCCACTGAGATAAAGCTGCTGCTGGTGGTGGGGTGGGGGAAATCCAGGGCACAGGTTAACCAAGGTACAGTACTCTCACTATGAAGAAGGCACCACCAGGGCCAGTACAAAATGGGAGCCAGTTATTAACCTGGGGAGATGGGGGGGGGGGAGAGACAGGAACCCCAGTTCTGCTCAAGCAGAGACACCCCTGTTGCTGAAACAAAACCCAGTCTCGCCCAGCGATCGCTTTGTCTCAGCTCCATCTGCGAGAGAGTCACCGACTGGTACATTTCTATGACAACCGACAGAAAGCTGAAGAAGTGACTGTGGATGGGGCCGCCGCCCGGGGGGGGGAGAAGAGAAATTCAATAGAAGCCTGCAGAACGGCCTTCAGGTTCCCCGCGACAAGCTTTGCTTTCTTTTATAAATATTTCATAAATCTGAAGGACTGACCCGTCACCAAATGCATCCTTGCTCCTTCAAAGCAAAATTTAAAAAAAAAATACACCGGGAGAAAGAGGGCCAAGAGGTTAACTAAAACATGCTAAGGGGGGGAGAAAAAAAATAAACTGCTCAACCAGCATAAAACAATCAGAGGTAACACTTCCACAGTAGCCAATAAGCTTCTCATTAACATCAAATCAAGCACTAATTCAAAAAGCAAAGATTTTTAAATGACTTTTTAAATATATATAGAGAGTATATTAAATTGTTTTTTGAATCTCTCTCTGCCACAATGCTCCTGCACAGGCACGCTGGTTGGGGGATTCTATTTATTTTTTTATTGGATTTTTATACCACCCATCTGGCAGCCAGGCCACTGTATTTATTCATTTAAAATGTTTTCCCCCTGCTTTTCTACCTTAAAATGTCACAAAGCAACTTACAGCATTAACAAGAAACGTTTAAAAGATAGAAAAATAGTATGGAGACAAATATAAAAAAGGAATTAATGAATTTTATATTTAAAATGATAAATAACATAAATAGCAAAAACACGATTAAAAGCAACTAGGTGTAACAATTCATTTAAAGCCCCTCTCAAATAAGCCATCCCTAGGGGGAAAACTGCCTGAAGAGAAAAAAAATCACCGACTTGCAGACCTAAGAAGTAATTTTGGGTACCTTTTTAAAAGAACTTTCAAGATTTACCATAACAGATACAGTGGACCCTGGTATAACAAACAGTTTGTATAACATAAAATCTGTACAACATTAAAAATTCTGGAGATAGGGGAAATTTGCTTAACATAATTGCCTATGGGGAAAATCTGTACAACATAAAAATGGGATCACTCTGTTTTCAATGCATTCTTATGGCAAATTTGTATAAAGGAAATTTCATTTGGAACGAATTAATTCCTTTATACAAGGTACCACTATATCTCAATTTTTCATGCACGTTTAGCTGCAATAACGAGCTGGATGAGGATGAACAAAATGAAACTAAACCTAGACAAGACAGAGATGCTCCTGGTCAGTCGAAAGGGAGAACAAGGCATAGGGATGCAACCTGTACTGGATGGGCTCTCCCTCCAATTGAAAAATCAGGTACGCAGTTTGGGGGTGCTCTTGGACTCATCCTTGAGCTTGGATGCCCAGGTCACGGCTGTGGCCAGGAACGCATTTGCACCATTAAGGTTAGTATGACCCTTTCTTGAGAAACCAGCTCTGGCCATGGTGATACATGTTCTAGTGACATCCTAGCTACTGTAATGAGATCTATGTGGGGCTACCGATGAAAAGCCTCAGGAAGCTTCAACAGGTCCAAAATGCAACAGCCGGACTGCTGACTGGGGCGGGGTACAGAGATCACATTACATCCCTATTAAAGCAGCTCCACTGGCTACCAATCATCTATCGGGCACAATTCCAGGTGCTGACCTTGACCTACAAAGCACTATACGACCTGGGTCCTAGCTACCTCAAAGATCGAATCTCACAGTATGAACTGGCTCGGGTGTTAAGGTCATCAGGAGAGGCCCTTCTCTCCATCCCGCCACCTTCACAAATACGTCTTGTGGGAACCCATGAAAGGGCCTTCTTAGCTGCTGCACCCAGACTCTGGAACTCCCTCCCACTAGAGGATAGGATTGCCTCATCTGTTGTATTTCTAGAAACAGGCAAAGACCTTTCTCTTCAGGCAAACTTTCCCTGATTGATGGTCTACCTATTATGTGTCTTTTATTTGAATCTACAAGATCACATAGACTTTGTGTTTATAACTACTTATAACCTTATGGGTTTACACTGACACTATGTTTTCAATGCTAGTTTCCATCACTCATTACTTTACATGGAACTTTGCTCCCCTTTAACTGCTTGAATTCTCTTGTAGTTTTAATGTAATGATGTCTATTAATGCTGCAGGATGTCCCTCCATTCCCTGTTCTCAAAACTTAAACATGCCTTAATTGTACTTCACTGTATATTATCCCTCATTCTGTAAGCCACGTGGAGTCCTTTTTCCAAGGAGAAAGGCAGGGTAAAAATACAGTGGTACCTTGTATAACAGACAGCTTGTATAACAGAAAATTTGTACAACATAAAAAATTCCAGAGATAGGGGAAATTTGCTTAACATAATTGCCTATGGGGAAAATCCGTACAACATAAAAATGGGATTACTCTGCTTTCAATGCATTCCTATGGGAATTTGTATAAAGGAAAATTTGCTTAACATAATTTCATTTGGAACGAATTAATTCCTTTATACAAGGTACCACTGTACTCTAAAATAGAATAAAATAAAGGCCACATTCACACAGAAATCTCCATCTAGGGCATTTCCTCGGCACCAACCCTTTTTTTTCTGCTTGGAATTCAATTGAAATGTTCCTTTCCTCATGTGCATTTTAACTGCAATTTGTTTTTAAAACTGCTGCATTTATTTGTTTGCTCAACCATTAGATAATTTGTATCCCTCTTTATTTTGCAATGTGTTTATTATATTGTATTTGTGGATGAAAATGATGCTTTCACACTTGGAAAATAAAGAAAATGAATCAACTTTAACATGACTTGTCCTGCATTATACTTATGGATCTGGGCCAACACATGCCCTTATATCTCCTCTGCAGAATTCTCTGCACAGAATGGTCCCCCCAATTTATGCATAGTTATTAACTGTATGGGCCTTTTCACACGACCCCTAAAATCCGCGGCAAATGGCTCCCAGATCCAGAGCTTAAAATTGTTTCCCCACCAGCTCCAGAGTTTACAAAAAATTAAGTGCGACCACGCCCACCTAAGCGCGTCCCAGCGCACTTTTCAAGTACCTGGTCTCAGGAGCTGAAAAATTTCTGATGCGGATATAAAGTAGCGAGTGCCGGGCTCTCCCCGCCTTGTGTTTGTTTGTTTTTTCCCGCCGCCCCTTTAAGAGACAGGAATCATGACGACGACAGGGCTCGGGGCGGCTTCCACCGGCAGACAGAGGTGAGCCTGCCTTTTTTCTCCCTTTTTTTCTCCCTCCCCTCATGCAGACAGGAGCAAGGAAGTGCGGAGGGTGTGGGAACACAGGAAGAGCGATGAACCCCCAAGATCTCTGGTCCAAATTGAAGTGGCCAGCGGATCTTAGAGGTCGTGTAAAAGCACCCTATATAACATTGACTCACAGAATTAATTGCTCCCCCCAAATTTAATTTAATTTAATTTAATCAAGCATAAGCATATCCACATAAAAATGGCATGGACTCTCTCTCTCTCTCTCTCTCTCTCTCTCAATATCTCTCTTTCATGGGGTCTCTGTGACACCCCATTTTCTCAGGTCAACAACAGCCAGCTAGCTACCAGATTCTTTAATTTGCAAGTAGTTCGAAGGGGTGGAGTGGGCAAGATGGGGTGGTGGCAGGATGATGTATTTGTGGGGTTAAGACCCTGGATTAACTCTAGTGCATGCTGAATTCCTGGCCCAAATAAGATGGGGGGGGGATTAAATGCTGTTAAGGGGTGGTGCTGGAGAGAAAGGGCTGCCAAGCCACAGAGGCTGACAGCTTCATATTTTTAGCTTTCCGTTCCCACTGGTTTCCCTAATTCCACTCCTCCAGCCCATCCTGTTTTTTCAGAGCATCAACATTCACAGTCTGCCAAGTTGAGCACCCCCACAACGATCTTTCCACCTTCTAAGCTCGGCTTGCAATGGGCGATGCAGCCAGGAGGCCACGGATATAATAAGGCACTCTAGAAGACCTGGAAAGGCAGCAAGATTTTTCTGCCTCCCCTTCTTCCAAAATCAAGCATCACCCCCACCCCCACCCCCACCAGGGTCCGCTTGGGTTCGTACGTCTTCCTTCCACAGGGCTTGCCTATCTCACCCAACGAGCCCAAAAGGAGGATTCATGCTGACAATGTTTTGAGGTGTCCTTTTAACAAACAAGTAGCAATATTTTTATTTATTTTTTATTACTTTTGAATTTGAATTGTATTGTGTTGTACTTTAAGGGCAAAACCAGACAATTCTCCCCACCACACATACACACACATTATTTCAAGCTAGAGATGGTTTGTGCTGATTCATCCTTTGGATGCATAAGTGCTTGGCTCCGCCTCCTCTGGCAGCCACCCACTCAGAGGCACTGCCCCGGCTACCCTGCCCCGCCTCCTTCAGAAACTGCCTCTGAGTGGGCTTCTGCCAGAGGAGGCGGGGCTGAGAAGCACTGAAAACCTGTTCATCCAAGGACAAAGCAGCACGAACCGACAAACATGCCCATCTCTATTTGGAGCAATAGAATGGCCCAGCTAGCATTCAGCAGGTTCCAAATTGTTTTTTTAAAGGGACATGAAAAAATATGGAAGGAATCAGTTGAGTGAAAACAGGTTACAAACCATGATGGAGATGTGTCATCTCCAGGCTTAAAACCGGGGTACTTCAAGGACCAGATGCAGGTGAGTGGTATCAGGAGACAGATATCTAGTCTCATGCACTCCCAGATGCATCTGGTGGGGCCACTGTGAGATACAGGAAGCTGGACTAGATGGGCCTTTGGCCTGATCCAGCATAGCTCTTCTTATGTTCTTATGTTAAGTGAGAAACAATTATCTCAGGAATCAGGGCAAGAAGAACTCAATCATGGTTTCCGGACCCAGAGTTCAGAGCTTAATGGGCATCTACCTTTCAGAAGCCTTTGACATTTTGAGCCATGGGAGACCAATCACAATCTTCAATCCAGATTGGGGAATCATGGACTGAGTCAACACATCCACTTTTCTGCTGCAATGATATCAAATTGCTTCCAACTCGTGGCAACCAAGATGTGCAAGGTGCTCAAACAGTGTTTTACTATTGTCACCCCTAAGTACGTTTACATGGCCGATGAGGAGTTCCACCTAGATCTCTGTTACTCTCTCCAATACACCACAATGGCTCTCAAACGGTAAACACTTTGCAATTGATGGGTTGGTTGGTTAATTGGTTGGTTCGTTGGTTCGTTGATAATATTTTGTCCCACTTTTCTTCTTAAGAAGGGTCCAAGGGAGCTTACATAATTAAAAGATAATGCTTAAATGCTAGAAACACCAAGGATACAAATACTTAAAAAGGACCCAACAAATACCATATTAAAAGAGAGTAAATAAAAGCAATACTGGAAGTACATTAAAAGCAGTGAGGCACTACATCCACCGAAAACTCCACCCAGAATGGCAGTCCTTAAAGGAAAGCCTGTCTGAAGACACCTAAGAGCATGGACACGAGTTTTAGGGCCTTTATAGGTTAGAACCAGCACTCTGGATCGGGCCACGAAATGGGTCCAGTTTGAATTGTCCCTAGAAACTCTGGGCTTGCCTTAAGTAGGTAACAATAACAGGAATTTGGATTTCTTTTAATGAATTAAAACTGAATAATTGATTTTTTGACCATTTAAATTTTAAAAATTGATTTTTAAATATTAAATCAATTTGAGATTTAAAAAAATTAAAAAGTCATTGATATTTATCCACTCTTATTGCCAGCCTTTACAAATGCTGGGGTGTTTGAAGAGCTATGATGAAACATAAATTAACTTTTCCAAGCTGTGGTGCTTTAAAAAATATGTCTGTGGAGTCAGAGCTGTTAAAAATGGACCTAGTATCAAAGATGGCTCTCTAGAATCTCTGGTAGCTCTTATTCAGAATGGGATGGGTCTTTCCTCCAGATGTACTTAGTGCAACTCCCATGGCTCAGTGATTTAGATCTCTAGAGCAAGAGGTCGAGAGTTCAATTCCCCACTGTGGCTACCTGACACAGGCTGGACTTGATGGTCCATACGGTTCCTTCCAACTGTGCAATTCTAAGATTAGTAGTAGCATTAGCAGCAGCAGCAGTAGTAACCCCAGCCACGATAGCGAGAGGCAAAGAATGCTGGGAGCTGGAGACCACAGAAGACTCAGGGTCTCAACCTGAGAGGCTCAGGTTAAGCTGAATTGGGGTGTGGAATCCAACCAAAGGATGTTGGGAAGAACACATTTACAGTTAAGAAGTAGATGGGCAACACCCAACAGCTCCCTGCCCCAAGGGGATTGCAATCTAAAACAGGAAACAGAGGGCCACGTGAGAGCAAAGTGGGCACACTCCATTTACTAACAGTTTTTTAGAAGTTAAATAAATACACACATCGAAACACACAGAACATTTTAACAGAACTGCTTCAGAATCTCAAAGTTCTGGCTGAACGTTGCTGTTGTGTCGTTACAGCCATGACCGACTCTTTGTGACCCCATGTCCATGGAGTTTTCTTGGCAGGAATACTGGAGTGGCTTGCCAGGTCCTACTCCAGGCACCTACAGCACCTGGAATCCCCTGGTGGTCGCCCATCCAAGGACTAGCCAGGCCCAACCCTGCTTAGCTTCTGAGATCAGGAGTGATTGGATGTGCTCAGGGCACCTAGGCAGCACATGACACACACACACATACAAAGCAGACACCTAGCATGCTTCAAGTCTGCCTGCCATTGCAGTGAAGGACATGCTCCACCACTTAGCTAACCAAATTTGAGAATTTGAGCACCTACAGATTACTTTCAGTTTTGGGAGGGGAACTACAACTCACAGAATCCTTTTAGATCTTTACAGGAGCTGGCCTTAAACCAGATCAAACTGTCTCCAGATTGCCTTTCTTATCATTTGCTCCAGGAGCTTCTTTAATGGAACTCCTCCAAGATCTTTCAGAGCCCACAGTCCACACTTTCTGCTGGCTGACTCTAAGAACCAGTTCTCGGGGTCACGCTGACCCTTGGCTCTACCAGGCTTTGTCCTATGCTCTTACCAAGCTGGGTCTTTTTATTTTCCTTCCTGTTTTAAAATTAATGGTTATCTTAGCTGTGTAGCTCACGGCCTCACCCCCTCATGGTGCCTGCTCTCAGTGGCGCTGCCTTAGTCACATGTTTAAGAGCCTGTTATTGTCTACTTATGCCTTGCTCTTTGCAAACACATCTGAGCTTCTTTATTGGTGACAGAACAGAACAAGAGATATCTAAACTGAATCAAACTGGTGATACATCTGGCATTGGATTGGCGTCCATGAGTAACTTCACCATCTCTTATAGAGAACTCTTGCCCTAACTTGTTGAACGAAAACCAGGATATTACAGGTTGCCTGGAATGAATTCAGCCTCTCTCGTTAAGAAGAAGGCACATGACCCATCACTGAGCTATCAAGTGTCTTGCCCCATCATTGGTCTTTTGGATGGCGGCGGAAATCCAGTAGTAAATCACAACTAAAGTAGACCCATTGGACTAAAGGAAGCAGATCTCCGCTGATCCAATAGTCCAGTGGTGACCAAACTTTGGCCCCCCAGAAGTTTTGGACCACAACTCCCACAGTCCTTTGTCATTGGCAATACAGGCTTGGAATTCTGGGAGTTGTGGTCCAAAACGTCTAAAAGTCCGAAGTTTGGCCACTACTGCAATAGCCCTCTTCTAGATGTGACTTACTACTGGATTTCAGTCAGTATTCTCAATCTTTGGTCCTCTAACGGTCTCCCACCTTGGGTCTCTAGATGTTCTTGGACTGCAACTCCCGGAAATCCTGACCAGCACAGCTCATGGTGGTGGTTTCTGGGAGTTTTAGTCCATGAGTATCTAGGGACCCAAGGTTGGGAACCACTGATCTAGATGTTCCAAAGTTCAGTTCTCAGAAGCCTGAACCACCATGGCCAGTTACATCCAGGAGACCTAAGACTGCAATTGTTAATGCAAGCTGTTGCAACGGTTGGGTTTCCTTGATGACTTTGCCACACAGGTCTCATCATCTCCCACCAATAATTGGCAAATAGGTGGTGGGTGGTCCTTGCAGCACCTCTGAAAAGCAACGCATTCCCCACTTTTGATGAAGCTGATCTAGATTAGATTATTACAAAATAATGCAGGGCACGAGTAAAATGGATAAAGGGATGCTCTTCTTCCTGTCACAAAATACCAGAACTGGGGGACAGCCACTCAAATTGAGGGTTGGGAGAGTGAGAACAGACAAAAGAAAAAAAATTACCCAGCATGTTATTAGTCTGTGGAACTCCCTGCCACAGGATGTAGTGATGGCATCTGGCCTGGATGCCTTCAAAGGGGGATTGGACAGATTCCTGGAGGAAAAGTCCATCACAGCTTACAAACCATGATGGAAATGTGTCATCTCCAGGCTTAAAACCAGGGTACTTCAAAGGCCAGATGCAGGGGAGTGGTATCAGGAGACAGATATTTAGTCTCGTATGCTCCCAGACGCATTTGGCGGGGCCACTGTGAGATAGAGGAAGCTGGACCAGAGGGGCCTTTGGCCTGATCCAGCATAGCTCTTCTTATGTCCTTATGTTCTTATCTGGTACCTTCACACCATAAACCAAATGACCTTTACTGTATTTCCCAAGGAGATAATCTAACACGGTTAATGAATCAGCTCCTGAATACCAACGGCCCACATGCTGTAAGAATGGCTGTCCTTCCTCCATTTCACAGAGGAGGGAAAGGGGCTGTCTTCCTTATAGAATACCATTTTGTCTCAGGCCGCAACATGTGTTGGGGTGGCATGGATTAGCCCCTTCCTTTTGAGGTTCAATGCCACCCTGTGAGAAGGATCACAGATTCCCACCATTGGTTTGATATATTTTCCCCTGAATAGATTACTACCACCGACGGCTCCAGGAGACACCCTTAAGAACAGTTCAGCATGGCTCTCTCAGCCAGATAGGTGGAATAAAAATGAAACATGTAACCAAACAGGATGCTTTAAAACAGCATCTGTCAGGGACTTTATTGTCTTCTATAACTCCAAACAATCATGCTTAGCCTGATCCGCCACCTCCTTGGGAGGGGAAATGGCAGAACCAAAGTGAACCAAAGAAAATGGGATTTTCGCACAGAGGCTAAGCTTCACAAGTGTGAATCAAAAACAGGCAACTTCACACCTATGTCAGTGTACTCTGTACCTCTCAGTATGTGTTGTGGAAGATTTGGAGTTAGTTGCAACAAATGCTCTCGATGTTTGGAGGGCCTGAACCTATCTGATATACATTCACTGCAGTACGGGGATTCTTACGCACAAAACGATAGACCTAAAGCAGATGAAAATTTATTTTACTTGTATAAACAAAAAAAAATAACGATGAATTTTCAAAAATATTTGCATGAAATAAGTTCACAAGCAAAACAGACATAGCAAACCTTGGAGGGAAACTCAGGGCTAGGTACTTCAACATGACTTAAGATTTCTCGTGAATTTTTCGGTGCTTGCAAAATATTTTCCCCAAACATTCTAAATGTGCAACGTTCAGAAGGGACTCGTTTACAGCTGCTTGAAAACTTTTCCTGCTGAATATGAAAACAGAAAAACAGCATCTTGGAAAATTACAAACACATTTCCTCCCATATCTTTACCGAGAGAACACAGTGTATATTGCCTTCAGTCTCCTCTACCTTCTTCAAGTGTTGTTTATTGGGTCACATGTGATGTTCTAGTTCACCTGGTTTTACAAACCTTCATTCCTCAAGAAACAGTTGGATGGGTTGATCTGCTGCTTTAGGAAGAGAACTCTCTTTGTCCAGCCAGCCCGAAATAAAGAGACGAGACACGTTTTGGGATTAAACATGGGCCACACTTTATTAATATTTCATTGTACTATTTACCCTACTGTTTAGTCTTTAAAGGGGGAACCTGAAAGGGGCAAGTAGTGATGGGGGATTTCCCCCTAACCAAACTCCGGTATTAACCGGTGGGGCAGAAACCCCCAGCAATAGAGTTATGGGCAGCCCTTTGCCGATCTTTACATCAACGGTCATAAATCAATATTTACTGTCCTTTCTATTTCTAACCATAATGTGGGAATTTAAGGGCTGCCCTCGTATTCAACCGTATTTTGTCCTATTTCCCTAAGGGACTAACCGCCACTTGCCCTTACCGCCACCGGAAGTGGGGCTACGTAGTATGCCCCCCTTCTACAAACACCCCTTTGATGGGCTGCTATCCCCTTACCTAGAGGCTATTGCCAGGGGTCAGCTGACCAGTGGTCAGCCTCTGGCCAATCTCGGCAGCTGTGCTGGCAATGCCCGATTGGCCAGCCTGGCAGCTAGCCAGCGTGTCTCTGTCGGGCGGGTGACAACGAAGCCCCTCCCAGGAGAAGCCTGGTCAGAGCCCCCTTGACTTGCTTTCTTGTCTTGCACACCCCAGCTTTCGCCGTGGAATAACAACTGCACTGAACATTGGGTGCTTGGCTGAGCATGGGAAGAGGAAAAGCAATCTGACCAGTTTGGAGTGGCGGTAGTGGTGCATAAAACACAAAACCAATAATTCAAAGGGAAGTATGAACAACTCCCTTCTAACTCACACCGCCAACCTCCTTGTCCTTCACATCAACATGTATGCAACAACGTACCATGTTAATGTATTAGCTTAGGGGTGAATAGAAGGTTCCTTATTTTTCCATGTATAAAATTATATTTTTGTCTAAAATTGTCAGACTAAAAAAACTGAGGATTGTCTTATACGCTGAAGAGAGAAATGCATGATTGTAAAACTGTAATTTTGGTTTGGAAAAGTGTGTGGGGGGGAGGGGGTCTTATACCCAGGAAAACATGGTAGCTTTTGTGCTACATCTCTGGTCAATATCGTTAAGGGTTTCAAATTCCTAATTGTTTAGCAACATCAAAACTATATTGCTGAAATGTCAACAGCTGGAAGTGCCCAGGAGCAGATTTCTGTGTAAAACAGGCTAGGTTCCTCTGCGGTTCTGAGTCCTCAAAGTCTCTGCTTTGAAATGGAGCTCAAACACAGAACAACTAGATACAATTCTGGACTTCTGAATTCGTTCCCCATCCCCTAATTAGTCAATCAATTAATGCCACCTAGCCTCACACAGAGTTCTGTAAAGCCAAAAAGATGTCACCTTTCAATTGCATTGTTGCTGGGTGGGGGCCACAAGGGTAGTACGTGTGAATGTTGTTCTGATACATGAAGCCGTGTGAGGATTTTCTTTTTGAACTTGTCAGATCTGGTAGGGAAAACCAATTTCAGAGTAAGCTTTTTGCACCAGGTTCTTCTTGGGTAAGCATTAGGAAGGAAGCCAAAAATATCCTATAACCTATTAGCCTGCCCAATGTAGCCAGCTACTTCCCTCACTCTAAGATAGCACTTGTCAGTTAATGCCAACACAGAGCCTGATCCTACTTTACGTTACAAACTGAATTTAGACTGGGGAAAATTTAAACATGACAGTTAGAGCTGTTTGGCAGTGGAATACGCTGCCACAAATGAGGGTGGTGGAGTCTCCTTCTTTGGAGGTTTTTGAGCAGAGGCTGGATAGCCATCTGTCGGGAGTCCTGTGATGGGGGTTCCTGCATGGCAGGGGGTTGGACTGGATGGCCCTTGAGGTCTCTTCCAACTCTATGATTCTATTGTTCTATGATTCTACTTTTGTGCCATTTGTTGTGTGCATAAACCTTGCACAAAACTGCATCTGTCCATAACTGGTGTCTTTTCCCCTTTATAAAAACAAAGCGTACAGACGGAGCCACCAGACATTTGATTGATCACAAAAGACACCAACCAACTTCCCCTTTTACTTTGTTGTTGTTGTTGTTGTTGTTGTTGTTGTTGTTGTTGTTGTTGTTGTTGTTGTTGTTGTTGTCGTCGTCGTCGTCGTCGTCGTCGTCGTCGTCGTCGTCGTCGTCGT
>JAHTLZ010000065.1:5829332-5840227 GCA_023846285.1 Phrynocephalus versicolor
GGAGTTTCCTTGGCAGGAATACTGGAGTGGTTTGCCAGTTCCTACTCCAGGCACCTAAAGCAACTGGTATTCCCTGGTGGTCTCCCATCCAAGTACTAACCAGGGCTGACCCTGCTTAGCTTCCAAAATCAGGCGAGATCAGATATACAGTGGACCCTTGTATAACAAACCGTTTGTATAACATAAAATTTGTACAAGATAAAAAATTCCAGAGATAGGGGAAATTTGCTTAACAGAATCGCCTATGGGGCGAATCTGTACAACATAAAAATGGGATCACTCTGTTTTCAATGCATTCATATGGGAAATTTGTATACAGGAAAATTTGCTTAACATAATTTCATTTGGAACGAATTAATTCCTTTATGCAAGGTACCACTATACATACTTAGAGCATCTAGGCAGCGATAGGCTAAAAAAAATCATTGAAAGCTTTCGAGGGCAACACCCTCTTTATCAAAGCATGTACTAAAAGTCCAAACATGGCAAAAGATGTGGTTTTCCCAGGAGATCATTCTTACATGTAAAGTTCTTGGCAAGATGATATACGCCAGGCAGTCTTGTTAGATGAGGCACGAAGCGGCAGGGCTGTTGCTGCATCTGAAGTCAAGGATGGGCTTTCACACCCCAGCTCTTCAAACAAAATGTCTGTGAAGATTCTCAGTCATCCAGGTGAGTTTATTTGGAAGTTGAGCCACAGCAACTGGACTTCTTCTCTTGAGGGATCAACATGTTTCCCGGTTCATCCAAGCAGCTTCCTCACTCTTCAAACAAAGGGACATAGGTCATGCACACCCGCTCACACTTCATCTCCATTTGGCTCTTGGAGACATACAAGTTGCTGTTTGGCCGGTGATGGGTGGTGGGGAGGGATGATGCAAAAAACCCATGTGCTCCATTTCCTGCCTCATCTAACAAGACTGCCTGGTGAATATCATCTTGCCAAGAACTTTACATCTAAGAATGATCTCCTGGGAAAAACCACATCTTGTGCCATGTTTGGACTTTTGGTACATGCTTTGATAGAGGGTACCGCCCTCAAAAGCTTGCAACTTTTTAAAATGGCCTATAAAGGTATCACCCATAGCCTAGTCTTGCATCTGATTGTTCTGTTCACTATAGCATGCTGCCTTGGGGCATGGTAGCTCAGCAGACTACGGCTCCGAAAACTGTCGGCTGCAAAGTCGACAGCTCGGCAGTTCGAATCCCGGGTGCCATGCAGAGGAGTGAGCTCCTGCTGTTCACTCCAACTCCTGCCAACCTAGCAGTTTGAAAGCATGTAGATACATGTAGATCAATAGGCGCCGCCGCAAAAAGTGGGAAAATAAAACAGTGTTTCCTTGCAACCATGCTGGCCATGGACTTGCACAACACTGGCTCTTTGGCTTGAATACAGAGATCAGCACCGCCCCTAGAGTCGGACACAACTAGCACACATGTGCGGGGGGAACCTTTACCTTTTTAAAGGTATCACCTATAGCCTAGTCTTGCATTTGTATTTTGTAATGGCTATTTCAAACCCACAAAAACACCAAGGCAGAGACTTGTCCACCCAAAGGATCCGATACCAAAACATAAAAGGAGCAATAAAGTACATGTGGACCAATGCAGTAGGAGTGTTCAAACCTCTACATTGGAGAAACTAAACAGCCATTAAACAGAAGGATGGCCCAACATAGGAGGGGTAACAGCTCAGGACCAGAATAAGCAGTACACCTCCATTTGAAGGACAAAGGGCACTCTTTCAAAGATGAGGATGTACACATACTAGACAAAGAAGAGAAGTGGTTTGAGAGAGGAGTAAGGGAGGCCATTCATGTGAGCATTGAAACCCCCTCCCTCAACACAGGTGGTGGGCTCAGGCATAGTCTATCTGCTACTTATCAGGCTGTGCTTTCCAGAGTACCCAGACAAATAAAAAAGCCTTCACCACCAAGGCCATAGTTAACGACCCATTCTTGATGGGTTTCAACACCTTAGGCCATTGTTCACCTTAAGGCTATGGATACTATTGTCTCCCTAACGAGCCTATTCAGGCCATTGTTCATCTTATGAGCCTAATTCAGACCAGGGTGACAAGAGGTCAAAGCTGACTGACTATAAGATGGAGGACTCACACTAGCTGTATTCAGACTGATGAAGCTGTTTGGATGAACAGTGAAACGTTTCTGTCTCTCAAGAAAAAAGAAGTCCAGTAGCCATGACTCAACTTCCAGATAAACTCACATGGATGACTGAGAATCTTCACAGACATAATGGCTACACACACACACACACACACACACACACACACCTTTCTTCTTCTTCAATAGAATAATCAGAGTAAGTCTCAGGAGACCAAGGCTCATTTGGAAATTCACCTGAGGAGGAGTGGAAATGGTTGAGCCTGTGGATATCTTACATGCCCCAAAAACCTTGTTAGGGTTGCCATAGGGAAGAAGTAGCTTGCGGGCACACAACATCGAAAGCACTGCACAAACCTTCTATGAAATTTTAATAGGAACACATCCCACCAAATACACACACACACACACACACACACAAACGTGCATTTATATTCGTACTGAACTTTCCTTCTCCAATTTCTTGTCAAAAGCACAAAAACAAAACCAACTGAGAACAGTCCCCAAATGAAAAGTGAGCTATCAGCTCATTTGTTTTCCTAATAGCAGCCGTACCTCCCAAGTCGAGGCTTGCTTCAGGGAAACTAATGGATGTGGGAAGCTATTTAAATCAGAATGTGTGTGTGTGTGTGTGTGTGTGTGTGTGTGTGTGTGTGTGTGTGTCGGGGGGGGTTTGCTTCAAAAACTACAGCATTTAATAGAACACAGGACATTATTTCTATGTATCAAATAATGTTGCTTTCTATGTATCAAATAATTTCTATTTCTATTTATCAAATAATCCTTTCCACTGGCCTGCTTAAACCTTAAACAGGGCAGCATCTGAGCAAGAAAGCAGTCAAATCACAAGCCTTTGTTCTCTACTTCCTATCTTTTTTCTTTTCTTTTCTGGGGGAGGGGGAGCTGACTAATAAGGCTACCGGCAGTCTCCTCCTCCTCCTCCTCCTCCTCCAGGATCTCCCACCCTACAGAAGAGAAACCAAACACAATGTATCAACATCCACTTCTCACTTCCTTGGGGGAGGTTAATGGGTAACTCGGTCGAGATTATGAAATCACGTACTGTACTGTCCTTCGCAAGGCCAGCTACAGAGCTGCTCATATTCTTGTTCGTTAATATTTCTATTAGCGGACTTTCACCCTGTCTGCTGTATTTCCTGAGCTATCTGTACATTTGTGTGTGTATATTATTACATGGTGTGAAAGGACTCCATGGAGTCTCACAGAAGCAAAGCAACTGGGAATCTGTATCTTACAGTTAGTGTATGCTAAATAAGCTAGCCTATTGTACTTACATGGGAAAATGCCTAAAAACCATGAGTATGCTGCCTCAAATAGAGAACAGGTAGGTGAGAAATACATATTATACAATACAATACAGCATATGCATAACATTCAGTCTTTCCTTACTTTTAGTTTTAAATTGTGGGAGAATAACCTTTGATAGCTCTTGCATAATATAATAGGACAATTCTGTCTTGCAACACAGGGGAACAATTTTAAAACAACAACAACAAAACTCTTTAAAAGTACTCCCAAACTGCTAAGAATAGAGAAGCCATTGCAAAATACTTCGGAAGCAAAATGCAATTCTTCAGCTGAAATCTGTGCAATTAACTTTTTTTTTCCAGTAGGGAAGGGGGTGTGGATGAGAGGAGAGACAAGATGGGATACATTTTTTCGACATGACTCCCCCCCCCCAAGAGTCTGTGGACCTTAGGGAAAGCTCGCATACACAAATAACACTCTGGATCTCAAACACTCTGGAACGCAAACCCTCAGTGAAGGGGGTTTGCGTTCCCATAAAATATGAGAAAAACCGACTGGCTTAGACGGAAAGCTCCAGGTCCAAACGGATACGTGGGTGACCCCAGAAAGTTCACAAAAGCAGGGTGTAAGTAGAGTAGTAACCTCCTGCTGACATTCCCCAGAAATTGCTTTAAAAAAAAATAGAGTCCCCTTTCATATTGACAGCCATCCATTAAGAAACCATGTGAAGCACTCCTGGGAAGAGCGGAGGGACTCAGCCAGGGCTGGTGAGACTAACTAAAAGGCACCTCTGCTATCTATGACGCCATTTGCCTTGAGTCTACACCAGTGGTTCTCAACCTGTGGCTCCCCAGATGTTCCTGGACTGCAACTCCCAGAAGCCTCCACCACTAGCTGTGCTGGAAGGGGTTTCTGGGAGTTGCAGTCCAGGAACATCTGGGGAGCCACCGGCTGAGAACCACTGGTCTAGACCCTGGGCAATCAGGGTCACAACTCACAGGGAAAGTGTCTATGGATCCTGGAGCACGTCCAGTGGCGTAGCAAGGTTTTGGGATGCCTGGGGACAAAGTTATTTTTGTGCTCCTCCGGCCCTCCCTAACCCCATTGCATCCAACTAGCAAGGGGGGGGCAATGCTGCAGGTGTGGGGCAGGTGGGCGAGCGTTTGTGTGTGTGCATGTGCGTGGTAGTGCACGCACGCCTTACCTCCCACGGTGGCCCAGAGCAAGGCAAGGAAGAGTTGGAGGAGGAGGAGGGCACTGCAGCCACCGCATTCGCACACCTGGTGCACAGCAAAGGAGGAGGAGGCTGCAACGAAGTGAGTCCTGTTGCCAAGCCTGAAGACTGCTGGCGGGAGGGCGCAGGGCTCCCTCCTCCTCTTCCCCCTCCAGGTGCCCTCAGATTGCTATGCCTGGGGCAGATGTAACCTTCTACCCCCCCCCCCAGATACGCCCCTGAGCACGTACTCCTCGGACTCATCACAGGCAGGTGTTAAAACTATGGGCTGGAGGGATGGTGAACAGAGCTGTCCTTTGAGGAGGGGGATAAGTATTTATGATACTTGGATACAACTTGAGGCTTGTTATCATTTCACCACTAGGTGTGGACTCTGCATTTCCTGCCACTGGCCCTCTCCTTTTCCCACCGTGTACTTTCACTGAATCAACAACCACAACACGTTGGACCTTGGAAGGTCAAAGGGGTCCAGTCTAGTCCACGCAACCCACCAGGAAGGCCAGAGCTGATGGTACCATGCTTAATGGGTCTGGGGAAGGGCTTCAGAGGCGCGACTTTCACATGCGCCTGGTCATTGTCCATCTCACGAGCCTATTCAGACCAGGGCGAAGTGAAACCAACGTGGTGGAGGATAAAAAGGGAGTTCTTTTACCAACCTTCTTTGTGAAGAAGCTATGTGGATGTGTAGCAAAATGGTTCAACTGAACAAGGAAAGAATTCCAGTTGCCATGACTCAGGTTCCGGATTTATTAAGTGGTATGCACCAACCCAACCCTTAATTCAGGGGCAAAGCATGTGGTAGACATGCAGAAGGTCCTGGTTTCCATTCACAGCACCTGCAGTTGGTCTTGGCCATTTGTTTTTAAAACACCACGACCTTCTACCTGAGACCTTGTCAAAATGAACTGCCTGAGCTGCTGCAATATAGCTTCCTATGTTGCAGCCTTTAGCAGTGGGAGCAAGCCAATGAATTTTTATTGGACTGGCTAAAGAGAGCACAGTTGCTCTGAGTTATCAAAGCAACACGGATTTAAGAATACTAAACCAAGCGTAGGAAGTATGTTGGCTCAACAAAAGAAAGTGGCCGGTGGAGAGGGTACCGATTTAGAATGTGGAGGAACAAAAGGGGGGGAGAGAGAAGAGATAATAATAAATATTTGTATTCTTATTAATGCTATCAAGTATCCAGTTACAGTAACCGGATCTACCAGATTTCCAATAACAAAGGTTAAAAGTGAGCCACAGATGACTTTAAACGGAAAGGGGGTATTAGGAATGTGTTACAGTTTGTGGATTGGAATTACCTTGTTCGGTTTTCGATTCGTTTTTGTTTGGGAGAAGGTAGGTTCGTAAATCGAGTGAGCAGTTATAAGATGATCACGCTGTCCTTTCAGAGACAAGATTTTGACTAGTGGGTTGGTTATCTAAACCAGCCTTTTAGTTACTGACCCCAGAAACATCTGTCCACAATAGTTTTCTTTTTAAAAAATTGATTTCTGTAGTGATACAATTGAGAAAATTAGTTCAATAAACACAAAAATAGCAGCTAGGATTTCTGTTATTACAGTCTGCAAGATACTGAAATAAGCACAATCGGTCAATTCTATTTTGTTCCCATGATGTGTCTGTGGTTTCGCCCCTGTTTCCAGTGTGGACAAATTAAAAAAGAAATCACTCAAAAAAGTGGACAACAAGACAGAGGCCTACGTGGGTCTCGAGGAAACCAAATATATGTCCCTCCATGATGTGTTTCTTGCTGGGTGACCTGGGATCAACTGATCTCTTGGCCTGGCATAATTCTTAAAAGGATAAAATTGCGAGGAAGGGGATACAGCACATTGCACTCCCTGGAGAAAGGTTAGAGGTTCCTAATAACACAGCTATGAGGTGAGGCAGGCAATTTCCTTAATTTTGTTCTCCCTTAGCATTTATTAGCAGGATCTGTTGCTTCAGTGGCAAGAGTTTACAGCTAAGAGTATTTCAAATAAACAGATATTGAGACTCCTACGTGGTCTGCTTGATAAAACCTCATTTAGCCCAGAGGGGATATAGAAAAGTCCCTGAGCAAGCAGTCATTTGGGGGGGTGGGGGGAAACCTTAAGTATTAAATTGTTCTACTGGGACATCCGTCACAGGAACAAAACATAACAAAATGTTGATCGTCGTAAAATAAAACTATCACTAATAATAACAGCCCAGTAGAGGCAGAAACAAACAAAGCCACACACTGGGTGGTCTTGGACCAGTGCCGCTCTCACAGCCTAACCCACCTACTGACCTTTTATGGGATTGGTGTGAGAATAAAGGGGTCCTGCATACACTGCGATCTCTGAACCAAAGATATAAATGTATCTTAAAATAAATACTTCTAATAAAAGCTACTTGGGATTGTAACAGATGTGGCTGAACAATACACAACTTCTTGCATTAAATAAGACACATTGGAAATACCTTTATAAATACTGTACATTTGTTTTTCTGTTCCAGACCACTGGGCCATCTACTCTGACCTCATGAATAAGGTTCCTCCTATCTCTTCCTACACAACTTCAGTTTACATGGGATACCTTCTCGCCCCTGAGCAATGGGAACCACTACAACCACAAAACAGTGTACTGGCTCACAACCTCTCCCTTAACTGTACTGACACGGCTCCTTCCTTCCATGCTGGAACTCTCAAGATGGCATCCACAGAATTGCCACTGTCCCATTCAGTCACTGACCGGACCTGGACTAGCTTTGCTTCAGAAAGGTTGCTGCATCATTTGCTCTCAGAGCAATATCCAGCAATGACACCCAGCCCCATACATTGAGGACAGAGACTCTTTGCCTCAACTACAATTGCCATAATTTTGTGCCACTGGCCACACTGACTGGGGCTTCTGGGAGCTGAAGTCCAAAACATCTGGAAGATTATCTAATCCCCCAGCCCCACTGTGCAGAATCATGCACAGGTTTCCATTTCAAATGAAATGGCCATGCCATTCAATTTAATAAAAATAAAAAAATTAAAAGCCCACTAAGGGTTATAAGGATGATTCTTTCAAAACTTTTCTCAATAAGCCAAGTTTTCTATGAAAATCAGGCCCAATGTTTTCCCCAAAATACAAATTGATGAATAACTCATGGATGGGAACATATAACTGTATGAAATTCTCAGCTGATTACTCTGCTGTCATTTTACCAGCTTCTGTGACAAGGAGAAATTCATAGCAATACTGCGAAGCAACACACCTTAGGGTCCCAAGATATTATTGGACTACAATTCCTAGCAGCCTTCACCACTAACTGTGCTGGCAAGGATTCCTGGGAATTGCAGTCCAACAACATCTGAGGATCCGAAGCTGGCAATCACTGCAACAGACATTAATTGTTTTTTTTCCTCTTGATTTCCTGTCCATTTCATTCACCCATTGTACTTTAAGGCCATTCTTTAATTAAACGTGCCTATGTTGAGCCAAGCGGCAAGAAATACCCTGGGATAAATCCAGAAGTAGTGCCAAATGAGAGCTGTGTGGGCAAATGGGCCAAAATCTATCAGGAGTGAGTTGCAACTAAAGTAGAATCTTTGAAGCCGTGGGGATTTGGTGAGTCAACTCCCTTGTAATTTCGCCTGAATCACTGGGCCTTTTTTAGTGGCGACTTACTACTGATTTCAGCCACTGAATCATTTCTTTGATCCACTGGGGCTCTTCTACAGTACTCTAGATTGTTTCTGACTGGGGTGAACAAACGGACTCAGACCAGCATGGGTTGCCAGCACCTGGGGCAGGGCCATGAGCCACAGAGGGGCTGCTTTCCCAGCAGAAGCATGAAGCAGCAGCAAATTCTTACCCCTTCTGCCTGACCCCTGCAACACAGACACACATGGCACCCAGGGGTGGCTCCCCTGGACACTTCCCCACTTCACACGCTGGACGGCTGCTTCCTGAGCCAGCAGCACACTCAGTTGAAGTGGCAACTGCCATGGTTCAGGCACTGGTCGAAGACTGAGCACCGCTTGTTGGTGCAAAGCTAGTCACAAGGCAGGTGGTGCCAAGGGCCTCTGCTGCACCCACCGACCCCAGATGGCACCCCTCGGCGATGCACTCCTAAGCCGTGGCTGAACCAGCGGGGAAGGGGTGGCAGGAAGCAGGCAGGCAGGGCGTGTCAAGGTGACACCTGCCACTGCCCAGGGTGGGCAGAAAGGAGCAAGAGAGGGTGAAATATTGTATCCCCTAAAATATTGCACTCAGGATGGGTCACCCTCATGGTACCCCCCCCCATGCTATGCCAACGGAGTTGACTGTATAGAAGGTTCTTCAAGCTCAGGTTCTCCTGGCCTTCTGAATGCAGCGACTTCTCTAGACATCTTGATAGACACACATATGGGTCTTAACCATAGGTACAACACTGTGGACACATTAATAGCCACATATATGGGTCTTAACCATAGGTACAACACTGTGGGCACATTAATAGACACATATATGGGTCTTAACCACAGGTACAACCACAAAAATAGATCCCACAACCTTCCTCACTGAAAAAGCAGCAAACTCAGCCCAACCTGGTAGAGCTGGGAGGCCATTACTGTACCAAGCAAAGATCAAAGACTGCCTGCTTCAGTATTTCTACTGTGTATCAAGCATAAACATACCCCTACAAATTAACCTCGGGTACTCTGACCTCTTTGTTTTCTTTATAAATAGTTGCTTTCACTGTCCCTGTTTCAAAGTTCTGCATCTTTTTGCAACAGTCGTTTGATAAATCTATTGTTTAGCAAACATGTTTGCACCCAAAGGGAAAGAGTTAGCTTGGGCATTTACCCTCCATGGTTGATCTACACACTAGACGGATTACATCTGGGATTTCAAACTGGGAACCAAACGGAGAATAATCTGGGAGGGAGAGTTAAACCACAAAAAGGCAGTATATTTCGATCAAATCAAGGAGCCTGGCCTAAAGCAGGTGGTGTGCTAATGGCCTCAAGGCAAAAAAAAAAAAAAAAAAGGCCAAAGGTGGTGGTGGGGAATCAACATAGTAAGGGCATTTTAATCAAAACATCTTGCAAATCTGGAGCATCAAACAATGTCAATTTGGCTAAGCGAAAAGCAGGTGAGGAGAGGTCAACAAATTACCAGGAAGGGTTCTCATCCTTGGAGTCAATGATTGGCACATAGGGTTGAGATATATTTTTATTTTTGATGTATTGGACTACAAATATCTTGCTTTTCCATTCAGGGAGTTCTAACTACCTTACAGGCACCTTGCAAGTACCGTATATACTCGAGTATAAGTTGGCCCGAGTATAAGTCAAGGCCCCTAATTTAAAAAAAAAAAACTAGAGAAACTTATTGACTCAAATATACGTCTAGGGTGGGAAATGCAGCAGGGCCTGGCAGCTCCTCCTTTGTGAGGTGGGGGAGTGGTGTGTGATGTTTAAAATGACTTTTAGCCACCAAGGCAAGTGCTTGGGTCAGTAGTGAAAAGTCATTTTAACATCGCGCACCGCTCCCCTGTGATGCAGAGGGGGGTCATGAGAAGTGGTGCGCGATGTTTAAAATGACTTTTAGCCACTGACCCAAGCACCTGCCTCAGTGGCTAAAAGTATTGACCCAAATATAAGTTGATGGCCCCTTTTTTCAGCCAAAAATTAGGGCTGAAAAACTAGGCTTATATTCTCGTATATACAGTACTTGAATGAGATGTGCCTGGGAGGAAGGCCCTAAAACTGGAAGACTTTGAGGCCCTGGTCTGACCAACTGTCATGCTCAGAACGCCTTCTAACGTAGGCCTTTCTCTCCACCCACCCCAACCCCGGCCGTTTTTCATAAGATGCCTGTAAGGAAGGCGGAACTCCCAGAATAGAGAATGATAGTATTTGCAGTTCAGAAAAATCCAAACACCCCACCTCTCTTGCTAAGTAATTATGTTGTCTTTGGCCAGAGGTAAAGGTTTCTGAATTTCCTAGCCTTGGCCTAATAACAGCTAGGACTTGGGAGTTTTCCAGACCAATCCGCCCACCCAGTAATTTCTACCAGATCTATAGCCAGACACGAGGGTAGCCTGAGGGATTTACTAGATTGGCCAGTAAGAATTAGTGCGATGTGGGGAATAGAGCAACCAAGTAGGATTCAAGATTTTGGGCGCTCGAAACTCTATTAAACAATTGAAATTCACTGAGTGGGGGTGGGGAGTAGCAATGATAAACCACCTGCTGAACATTTCATATACCTTCAAACACACACACACACACACACACACACACACACACACACACACACACA
>JAHTLZ010000065.1:5840237-5863596 GCA_023846285.1 Phrynocephalus versicolor
ACACACACACACACACACACACACACACACACACACACACACACACACACACACACACACACACACACACACACAATCTCACTCAGATCAGAATTGGATGCCTGATGAGCACAGAACTGTCCCAAACAACTAGGTCAAGAAAATGGGACTGAAGAATCCCCTTATTCAATCACAGCAAATTACTAGGCTTGGAAGTAAATAACGAATATTGAAGAAATGCCATTCTTTGTGGTGTACCTTTTGAGTCTGAATTATACATTGGAGGAGGCCTTGGCAGCCACCTTTATGAAAGAGCATAGCCGTTATAATCATGTACCATATATACTTGAGTATAAGTCAACCCAAGTATAAGTCGAGGCCCCTAATTTAACCTAAACTGGGGAAGCTTATTGACTCGAGTATAAGTCTAGGGTGGGAAATGCAGCAGGGCCTGGCAGCTCCTCCTTTGTGAGATGGGGGAGCAGTGTGTGATGTCTGAAAAGACTTTTAGCCACTGAGGCAAGTGCTTGCAGCAGTGGCTAAAAATATTGACCCGAATATAAGTTGAGGGCCCCTCATTGGCCAAAAGTCATTTTAAACATTGCGAGCCGCTCCCCTGTGATGCAGAGGGGGTCAAGAGAAGCAGCGCGTGATGTTTAAAATGACTTTTAGCCACCCACCCAAGCACTTGCAGCAGTGGCTAAAAGTATTGACCCGAATATAAGTTGAGGGCCCCCTTTTTGAGCCCAAAATTAGGGCTGAAAAACTAGACTTATATTCGAATATATACAGTATTTATTGCTTATCATGCCCCTGATAACTCACTGACACAAACCAAGCAAGAAACATGCTGTCGTGCAATTATATCCCATGGTTGCACCTCCCTGTCAGTGGAAGAAAAGAGGAAAAAATCTTTCTATATTACACTAATGAAAATATCCTGCATGGCTCACTCGGCATCATCATAAGAATGAGCCAGTGTATGTGTAACAGTTTTCGGTGGTGGAACCAAAAGTCACAGAGCAAATCTATATGCCAAGACTAAACTCAAGGGGTGACCTGAGGCAAGTTACTCTCTTTTAGGTGGTCTACTTCCAGGGTTGTCCAAATAATAAAATGAAGAGGAGGCCAGCTTTGATACTTTGAGCTTAAATTGGAGGGGGGAAAGGATAATGATTCAGATAATTAAGAAGGATAGTGGATGCACAAACGGATTAATGTACCCAGAGCTGAATGGAAGGAGAAGCTGAATTTTGATCAGGATTCAGCCCATGCTTCCACAGTTCTACTCGCATCTAAACACATCAAGGAGTCCTTGAAAGGTGATTGGCTGGTATTATTTGTACAAAATGCCAACCAGCCATTTAAAACAACTGCAGCTTCAATTGCTGGGAGTCTGTGCCCTCTCTTGTGGTTTCAGCTGTCATGGGCCTACCAGCTACAGTCAAAAGTGTATACAAACATGTCTACACACCAACTCTAGAAACAAAATGACAAAAATAATAAAAGGCTACAAGGAGAAGAGGAAAAGCACACATACAACCCCCCCTCCCTGCGTAACCCAATACACAAGCAAAATGATTAAAATGTATATCATGACGTTACAAGATATCAGCAGACAGAAGGAGGGCTTGGAAATAAAGCAAACCGTGAAACTGCTTGCAGTTGCCCAATCCACAAATAAAACAGCTGCAAAATGACCTAACTGGGGTTTCTGATCACCTTTGGAGGGCTGGAGAAAGGACGGGGAGGAGAAAGAGGAAGCGAGAGAGAAACTGAAATTAGCAGCAACAATATGTAGGGTGAAGAAGGGGGTAGAATTTGGAAGCAGCTAGATATATTCTTGCACCTACAATCTTGCAGATGCACAGCTGACATGCAGTTAAGTTATATGCACCAACATATTATGTGACACGCAGTTCAGAGTAAGTCACAACAGGCCCTATGACTCAACCCAGGACACAGCCTCCCCCCCCCCCAAGTTAACAACAGCCAGGAGCCCCTGTGGAAAGTTATTGCAATGCGCACGATGCCTTATTTGTCTTTCCACCTATTGTTTTTATTATTATATTATGTTATTTCCTATCGTAAACTGGTCAGAGTAGTGGCTCTGCCACTAGTTGAGCATGAGGGAGATAAAAATATAATTAAATAAATCAACTGGTGGGAGAAACTGGGGTTGTTGTAGTTTGTGTGTTATTTATTTATTTATTTATTTATTTATTTATTTATTTATTTATTTATTTATTTATATACCGCCCATCTTCTGGAGGAACTCCAGGCAGTTTACAGCAGTAGCAGTAACAATAATAACAAACTAAATAGTAAAAGAGAAAAGCAAAGCAATAATAATAAAAATGAAAAGAAAAATCATTGTTTCGTGCATTTTCCATTCAAATGGAGCATGTGCAACAGAGGAGCTGGGAATCTAGATTTGAATGCACGTTAGGTGACAATTCAAAATGACAGTCCCACTCCCCGTCAATGAGTTTTATTCCCAGAATATAGGAGTGGAGCTTCACCTACACCTGTTGGTTGTAAATGCCCTTCCTTCATACCTGGGCTTGGTTACCTGGCCCGCCTTTCATGAAAAAGCTGGTGAGGATTTAACGAGGCCAAGCTTTTTCCTGCCCTATTCATCATCATCATCATCATCATCCTTGTGGGAGCAAAATGCACATGATCATCAAGCCAGAACTCTGAGCAGGTCCTAAATCACTTTTTCTCAGTCAAACTCTCTGCCTGCCTTACTTCCAATTGTGCAGTCCCTTGCCCTGGGCTCAAAACCTCATCTTTACCTATACCAGGTACTCCTTCTGCTCATTTTTGTGCCTCTTTTCCCTCTATCACTGCCCTTAGGAGACGCCTGCCCTGGTTAGTCAAAAAAGCCTAGCTTAAAAAGAAACATAATTGTCACCACTTGGCTCTCCCAGAAACACAGAAACCTCCCTTGTGGGATTTTGGTGAAAAATCATTCCCATCCCAGGGACAAAAGTGATTCAACACAACTCATCAGCAGGCAGAGATTTTTTTTTTAAAAAAAAATACTATCTCCATTTTGACATCGGATATTCCAAACTGCTGAAGGGCAAGAAGATGTTAGGAAGATGGGCTTTCCCCCCCTGGTTTAAAAAACAAAACAAAACAAAACAAAAAACCTTGGACTCAAGACTGACTGGCGTTGGCTATGCGTTCCATCCGACCTTTGCATCTCTGGCATCAAATTCTCAATCCAACCGTTTTATTTCTGAGCTCACGCCATCTAAAATATGCATTGATATTATCATTTTAAATTATATTATTTATTTTATTATACTGGTTAAAATCCTTTTACTAAAAAAAACCCCCACTATTTTTTCACCGCGGGATATTTCTCAGGTTTGCCCCTCCTCCCCATCCCCGCCATAAAACTGTACACGGATGTAGCCAAGAAACGTGTCCAGCAGAAGACCGCAGACAAGAGAGCGTGCGCGGAATCCACACGTCGTCCCAACGGGAGAAGATCCATTGGAATCAAGGGAGCTCAAACCCGTGTCTCACTCTTTTCCGGGGGGGGGGTGCTTTTCTTTTAGGGACAGACACGGGGTTTTACCCTACCCAGGGACAGACAGACAAGACAGGCAGGCACAAAAAAGACCCACACCACCCAGAGACCCCTCCCCTTCCTGTTGGAGGTGGGACCGTGAGAGCGCGCGCCGACACGGGTCGCCTAAGCGAGGAGGGAGGCGCGTAACGTGTGAACTCACCGTGGCCGAGGCGAGGCTGTTCTCCGCCAGCGTCAGGTGGTGAGGCTCCCACCGCCTCAGAAATTTGGAGGTGAGGATCTTGCTGAGGAACGTCCGCGGGTGGCGGATGATACACACCTGGGTGTCGCCTTCCTGGAGCAGCTTGTACCTCATGCCGTTGCAGTGCACGCCTCGCCGGCAGAAGGCGGCCCCCATTTTACTGCCTTCCGATGCAGAAATGTCGCCCAACAACGGCCTGCTCTCCTCGATCGGCTGCCGGGGGTCGCTTCCCCCGCCGCCGCCGCCGCCGCTATGGAAATCCATGCCGGCTGAAGGGGAGGCGCGGCCCCCCTGGCTTGCTGTCTCTTCGATATATAGGCAGATAATTTTATTTTATTTTTTTAAAAAAATCTCTTTTGGTCGCAACCCTCCCCCCCACCAATAATTTCCTGCTTTAAAATAACAATAATAATAATTTTAAAACGAAATCTCCTCTCCAAATCGCCTTGGGGAAAATGGTTTAAAAGGTAGGAAAAAAAGACAGCACGCCTACAAAAGCCGGGGTGGGGGTGCTGTTTTGTTGGAAGGAAGGAAGGAGACGGAGGCGCGACCGGGGGGGGGGGGACACCCAACACCAACACACACACACACACACACACACCGGGAAAAATCCAAATACGCGCACGCCGATCCACAAACAGGAAGCAATTTCTCAATTTTTTTTAAAAAATATATCCTGATTTCTGTTTGTTGGTTAGTTGTTTAAAACTTCCAGAACGAAACCAACACCCCAAATCAAGATCTTTGTCTTCTCTTTTTCTTTTTTCTTTTCGGGCGGCTGTTTCTTGGACTTGCCTTTCCTTTTGTTTCTAATTGTGGCTTTCTTTCTTTCTTTTCTTTCTTTCTTTGCGGGGAAGCGGGCGGGCTTCGGGGGGATGGGGACGGAAGGGCGACGAGAACTCGTGGCTCAGTGTCCCAGATCCATGGTGCGAAGTCCGGCTCGGTCCCGGCGTCCAAAGAAGAGCCGGAGACAAAAGGCAGGCGGCATCCAAGCGAGGAGGAAAGGGTGTGGGAGGAGGAGGAGGAAGAGAGACAGAGAAACGCTGAACCCGCGGGGAAGGCAGGGCAAAGCCAGGGGCGGAAGCGGAGGGGTTGAAACGGCGGCGTGGGGCCGGAATGAGACTCGGCTCCGGCGCGGTCTTTCCTTTTTCTTTCTTATTAGTATTATTATTATTATTTTGTTTGCTCGCCTGCTCGCGCGCAATGGTCCGTGCACGTCGGAACGGGGCGCAGACGCGTGTCCGAGAAGAGCAGGCAGGCCGGCAGGCGGGGCAGGGGTTGAGGGGGTGTCTCAGGAGAAAGGGAAGCGCGTGGAGCCGCCCGAGCTTCCTCCTCCTCCTCCGCTGCTGCCGCGGATCCTCTTGCAGCTGCCTGGCCGGCCGGAGAAGACACTCACTCCCCCGGGCTGGCGGCTCCGCGGAGCGAGGGTTGCGACGGCGGGGGAAGCAGCTCCGGCGCGCGCCCGACGGGTGCCCTCGCGCGGTCACGCGCGGCCCGCTCTGACGTCAATGCGCGCTTGGCCCCGCCGGTGCGCCTCCTCTCCCCTCTCCCTTGGAGCCGGCTGCCCGCCCCCCCCCCCCGTCGCCGCCCGGGTGCAAAAGGCAGCGGAGGGCCAGCAGCGGGAGGAGGAGGAGGGCGACCGGGCGGACGCGTTGCAACCGGGCGGAGGGCCGCCCTGGGAGAAGCCTTCCCTGGGGCGTGTGGGTGGGCAGGGGGGGGGGTTAAGGAGGGCGGGGAGGGGGCTGCATCGCCCGGAGGCAGAGGACCGCGAAGGATCTCTGCGAGAGCGGTGGTCCCCCAGCGCCGTTGTCGTCTTGAGCTTTTGAACATGTCTGTTTTGCGCAGCACTGTGGACGCCCCGGGTTCGAATCCCGGCTGGGCCCTAGAAACGCACTGGGAGAGGGAAGGGCGCAGTAAAGGTAAAACCGCACCTCAAATGCCCCCCCCCCCACATACACAGCTTGAAAACCCCATTAAAGGAGATGGAATTTGACAGGACATCACAAGCCAGCCATCCTTGGAATAGAAAGGGAGGTTGCCCCCAGGCGCACGAGCAGGCATGGATATTTGCTAATTTGCAGGAACCTTATTCATTTGATGCGGTTTGACTTCCTTGCCTGTTTTAGCAGAAGCAAAGCAGAGATAAATCGCTTTGTGAATCTCAGCTAGAGTAGACCCATGGAATTATCAGCTGGACAATGAGGGGTCTCTGGGTTGTGGGTCTTTTGTGTGTCATTATGTAAACCCCATTGTGTGTTTTATGTAAACCCCATTGTTTTCAATGGGTGCACTCCAATTGATACCACCATCCGTGCCACCAAGGCCAATGCAGAAACAGCCTCCCTCTTCTCGCTGCCAGATGCCTCACTCCAGCCTTCTGGGGACCCCCCCCCCCCAGGTCTAAATACTCTTCCTGGCAATGCCACCAATGGATGGTGTGCTTATGTGTTCTACTTACTGTATTTTGGACCCTGTTTAAAAGGCTGGAAGGGTTTCTTGAGAGATGCAGGAAGGGTGGTCCTCTAAACGTTGAACCATAGTTCCCAGGATTCCTCATCATGAGCTATTCAGAGTAAGACTGATGGGAGTGGTAGTCCAACAACATCCAGAAGGCTGCACTTTGTTGACCCAGGATTGTTGTGGTGATGGTGGCGGTGATAGTGCTGGTGTGCCTTCAAGTCAGTCTTGACTTTTGGCAACTCTGCAAATGAGAGGTCTCCAAACCATCTTGTCTTCAAGAACTTCGGGTTCACCATTTTTGCCTCCCAAGATCAGGTCCGATTTGATATAGAACCCACTTGTTCATCTTTCTGGCAGTGCAGTGCACCTGCAAAGCTCTCCTCCGGCACGATATTTCAAATGAATCCGTTTCCTTCCTGTCCACTTTCTTCACCGTCCAGCTTTCACGCCCGTATGTCTAGACTGGGGATATGATAGTGTGGATGATGCCGGTATTTGGGGTTCCATCTTTTGCCTTTGGCCCCATCCACCACAAAAAGTGGACCCCCCCAAAGAGTTGTGGGAAACTGAACTTGCCTTCCATCCATTTGAAGATGTCCCACCTTGGGTATACTGTCTCTAGATATAGTGGACCGTAGTGATGGTGCTGCTGCATTTACTGGTGCAGTATATAAATTTTAAAACAAACAAACAAATAAATAAATGATGTGACATCAGTGTGCATGGTGCATTATAAAGCCTTATGAACCCCATCCCAATGTCCTTCCCTCCATAAAGTGGCATTTCATGAAAAGTTCTTGGAGCAACACTGGGTCTAGAATAGATCATCTTTTGAAGTGAGGATGGGTGAATCCATGTAATTGATGGAGGTCCCCACCACATGTTGCCCTGCATATGGATCTAAAAGTCATGGGCAGCGTCACAGGTTTCCCCTACTCCCTGCTTTTCTCTCAGGCTGTGTTGCAGTTGTTCGCGGAGGATGGTGCAGGAAGCCAGAAGAAGCAAGCAGGCTGTATCTGTGGTGAGCCTGTTGACCACCATGCTTCCTCTGAACATGAGCTCAGCAAAATACTGGGCACTGGATTGCCACCCCCCTGGAATGGATGATCCCTCTCACTGCAAGGGAGGAGCCTCTTGATTTTTTATCATTTCAGTTTCAGCTCATCATAAACATGCCTCTGAGACCAAGTCAGAAGGTGCCCTTGGGGATAATTCAGCCCTAGCTAGTGGAGCAAGAAGTGTGTGTGGAGGGGGAATATGTGTATGATTGTATCTCAAACCTTTCCTTGTTGGTGCATTTCATTTGTAAGCCTCCAGGATGCTGAAGTTCTCACTTCTTCCTCGTCCTACTCGCGAGGTGTATCAGGGTGAGACAAGGTGACCGCTCAAAGGACACTCAGTGTGTTTTGGGGTGCATTGAGGAACAGAACCCAAATATCTACACTATGTGGGGTCCTTGTACAGAACCAGAACATTTATTTTTAATACCTTGGTTTATGAGCATAATTCATTCTGGAAGCATACTTATAGACCAAAACACTCTTATATCAAAGCAAAATTCAGCAAAAGAAATAATGGGAACTCAGATGACTCATTTTGGGCTCCCATAGACCCCGTACTGTACACACAAAGTGCCCAAGTCACAAAAGAAGTTGGCTAGAAGCCCATGTCCACACCATGGTTTAGGTACCTTGCTGCAGAATCTGCTCTGCTTTGAACGAACAACTGGACTTTACTCTGTGTTTTTAATGTGACAATGAGTGCAATTTGTAGCCATATACACACTTGATTAGCTGCCCAATGACTTTAAATTGTTTGAAAAAATAAGAATGTTGAAAACAAATTAAATACAAATATAAATATAAAGAAAAATGAAACCCTAACCTGCACTCCCCTTTGAAAATGTTCCTGGCTGGTGCAAGGGAGACCTCTATTCCCCTCTCCTCCCTCTGCTTTGGAGCCTGCTTTAGATGGAATGTTCCAGATAGTCACCCGCAATCCAGCAGGGGGAGGGAGAGCCACCATTGACTTACATGTGATCACATGACCTGCTCCAGTGCTTGTATATCAGGACATTGCTTGTCTTGCAAACCGCCTCTTAAACCAAGTTACTCTTAAACCAAAGTATTACTGTATAAGACAAAACTGTTAGATGAGCTTTAGGTTGTTTACAAAGGCTAGCACACTTCTCTTAAGTTCTCCAAAACCTGGTTACATACCAGAAGACCTAGTCTAAGGAGGCTGTCCTTCTGTTTACAAAAGGACATCAGGAAGGGGAGACAGCATAACCCTTTCATAGCCTGGGGACAGCCACCAAGAAACCTCTCCTTGCTTTACATGTTTTAAACTAGCTATGAGCCACGTTTCTAATTTTAAGGAAACCTCACATTTAGTCCTTCTGGATATAAAACCTAGATCCTGCAACTCAGCTGTAGAAGAGGGAGGGTGCATGAAAGAGAGTAATCAGTAATCATGCAACAGAACTGAATGAGAATGGATTTAATTCAAAGGTAGGCATGTCTTTGGAGGAAAAAATGGTGAACCTGAGGTTCTTGGAGACAGGATGTTTTGGAGAGCTCTCATTCACGGAGTTGCCAAAAGTCAAGACTGTGTGTGTGTGTTTGTGTTGATATCTTTATTAATCCACTTAAAAAAAAACCTAAGTGGAGCCACTAAATTTTAATCCGTACTAGTTTGGGTACCAGTCTGGGTTTAGATGGTTCAGAAAAATAATCAGAAGTCAAAGAAACCCTGGCTAGGTGTTCCTGCCAGGTCTCTTCATTAGAAGCCAGTTTCGAAATGAGGCTCCAAGCTTTGATCAAGAATGTTGGTTTCAGTTTCCACACCACTGGTGTGGAATGGAATATCCTTCTCAATGGCAGGCTCCCAGCCTGCTTTTCCTGTCACTGGATGTATTCTGTCAGCCAGCAGGTTGCTGTGGGGTTGTTTCTTTAACCCCGTCTTTGCAGTGAAACCAAACATTGGCCCTTCTTAAACTTCAGCCCTGGGTGAGAAATGCTCCCAGTAAATGCAAAGAGTCAACAAAGAGATGGTTTCCCTGGCAACCAGGTGTTCTCACAAGAGAACACCTCATGTGATTAATGCCCTGTCCCTGAAAATTCTCCACTCTCTTTATCTAAATCAAATGGACACAATTCCTCCAGGACAGGGAAAAAGAGGAATTTTCCCAACAGTTTCAAAATAGTGGGGCTTCCTCATATGAGACACTGAAAAGATTAACACTTCTTTCTTTTCCATCAAGGTAAGATGCCCTAAGCACATCCAATCTCGCCTGGTCGGTCACGACTGTAATGACACAACACACACACACATTGCTTGTTATTTTGCTGCCGGTGGTGCAAATGATAACAGGAATTTGCATCAAAAACTATCAAAATACATGCCTGTTGATGAGTTTCAGCTTTCAACTCTAATTAAAACATGGATATGCTATAATCAAGTAATGTGAAGTGATCTGGGTTCTAATTTTTTTTTAACTTTTTGATTTTTCGAAAATTTAACACAATACTATAAACATAAATTACATTAAAGAAAAACATTTAAAGAAACAAAAACAAGCAGACAAAAAAGCAAAGGTCAATACATCCTAAGATCATATAATACATCCATTATAAATTGCCTTATATATTTACAACGAGTCAATAAAGGGCTTCCATAGATCTATATAGATATCCTCTCATAGTTGCTTTCTATATGATATTCGTTCAAATGAGGGTAGTTGTCGCAGATCTTCTGACCATTGTGTGAAGGGTGGAGGATCTTAACAGCGCAAGAAGGGGAGTGAATTGAGTGAACCGTTTAGGGTTTAGGGCTTATTTCCATCCAGACTTTTCCATCAAGCTGAGGCAGCAGTTGAGAGAATCTGCGGGTGCAACTTCCAGAATCCCCCAGCTAACAAAAAGCTGCAACCTGGTCAGAGCTTTGCGGGAGGAGGTTCTTTGTTTAAATCAACATTACAATTAAAGAAGCAGTACCTGGATGGGGACTCCCTTAGAACAGTGGTCCAGGCGCTGGTGATCTCGAGACTGGACTATTGCAACGCGCTCTACATGGGGTTGCCCTTGACTCTCATTCGGCGTCTGCAGCGGGTCCAAAATGCGGCGGCCAGACTGGTGGCGGGTGTGCGTCGATTCGAGCACATCACCCCAGTTCTGGCCCACCTGCATTGGCTGCCCGTTGCAGCCCGAATCAGATTCAAGGTCCTGGTTTTGGTTTACAAAACCCTCCATGGCCTAGGACCTGGCTACCTGACAGAGCGGATCGACCAGCGGTCAACTTCGGCCCGTCCAACTAGGTTGTCGCGGGCGCACATGCTGCGCGTGGCCACACCCAGGGAGGCCCGGAGAACTTCTACTCGTTCCCGAGCCTTCTCTGTGGCTGGCCCGACGCTGTGGAACCATCTACCAGCAGAAGTGCGCCTAGCAGAGTCCCTGCCTGCCTTCCGGAAGGCTTTGAAAACCCTTCTCTTCCAGGAGGCGTTTGGCTGATCTTTTTTTCCCCGCCATTGTCATCTCCTGCAATTGTTGTTTTATCTGTTTATTTTATTAGTTCATGTAATTTGTTGTTTCCTTATTTGTTGCAAACCGCCTGGAGTTCCCTTCCAGGAAGATGGGCGGTATATAAGTCCCATAATAAATAAATAAATAGAAACTCATAGTTTTACAGCTAAATGCATAGGATGTGCTTAGAAACTAGGAGCAACTCAGAAAACCTATGAGAAACAGAGACTGCAAAGGCAGAGAGAGCATTTCTAAACCAAGGCAGAGGGCAAGAAACACCAGTGAAGAAGGTAAAGTTACAGGGGAATACTGGAGCTATAGATGCCAAAGCAGACGAGAACTATTTCTAGATGATTTTGCATTATCTTCACACCTCTAAGAGGATGGTGAACTAAATATAGCTATTCAAAGCTTAGCTTACATTTTTTTTTGTTTTAGTAGTGACCAATAAAGGTATCACCTAGCCTACTTTGGAATTTGTTTTTCTGGTCACACGGCTCAACTCACTTTTTTTACTTCTATGGATTGATGAAGATACCAAGAAAAGAGTGGCCACCCCAGAAAGAAATAGGTGGGAAGGGATGGTATCAGGTGGGTTCATTCCTGAGTCTCGGGGCAAAAGGGTCTTATTGATTCCAGGGGTGGGGGGGGAGGCTTCTATTGAGGGGAAAGGCTGGGTAGACCCTGAACCTATCATCATGTTGCTTCTTGCAGGAATTGACTCCGAATTCTTGTAAGGGAAGTTAGGGGGGAAATGTGTTTCCCCCTGCCCGCTCCTGTGAAAAGCATGCAGACATGAGCAAGTATCATATTAGGCTACAGTTGATCAAAGAAGATCACAAGGAAGTCCCAAGGGGTGGCGGAGGGGGAGTTGATAAGATGGTATCTTGCTGGAGTCAGCTGATCTAAAGGGATGAGTAAGCGACTCTTTTTCTTTTTACAAGCATAGGGGGGGGAGAAGGTAGGACAGATTTATTTATTTATTTAAACAGGAACAAGGAGTGTATTTACTCTTTGATGACACCTCAGCTGCCTTGGTTTCATTCCATGCAACCCTTAGATTTACCACATGCTGACCCACACTGAGAGTCATCTCCTGCACTTCCAGAAAGTACACCAGAACTCTCCAGAAGAAAAGCCTCCATTTCTTTCCCAAACGGCAGGTGCCAAGTTTCTGTTGAGTGGAGCCACAACAGTTAAAACAGCATCAAACTATTATTTTGCAGTTGAGGATTTGCTTCTTTGTACATTAAAATGCTTCAGGAGATAAATACAAACAAATCTTTCAGAGCATCTGGTAGTTCCTGGTCTTGGGTGACCCAGAGGTTCTTGGACCTCAAGCAAGTCCCAGAAAGACCAGCCAGGCTTCTGAGAATTACAGTCGGAGAACACCTAGGTTACCCAAGGCTAAGAACTGCTGTTAGCTTTGGTCCACTGTGTTATCTATCTACTGCATGCGTGGCTTGGCTTAGATCCAACTCTATAATCAAGCCTGGTTTCCTCCCATTTCCTGTTCCTTACGTGGTGCCGTATGGCTGTTCCGTGGCTCTGTTCTAGAGAGGGAATCATGCAGCCCTTGAGATGGATGCTCCCTCCCTGTTTTTGAAGCCTCCTTTTTCTGATCCCCACACAGACAAGTAGAAGGAAGGCTACTACGCCTGGAAGCCCTTGGAAGCCACCTCGGGTGCCAATCCGAGGGCAAAGAGAGCAGATCAATCAAAAGGATAGGCGAATGCAGAGGAACTGTAATTCTCCCCGTGCACCAAGTGCAGAGCTATGGCTTGTGCAGGACAACCAAGACTATCATCCAGGATATTCATATTTAGAGGAGGCAAAATTTGACTTGCTGGAAGAGGCCCTTCAAAGCACCTATACCAGGCATGACCACAATCAGGCCCGGGGGCCAAATGCGGCCCGTTTTCAAATTTCAAGAAGCCCACAGCCTCTACTCCCCACCGGCTCAGTTCGTCATGCATCCCTGCCAGCTGCCCCCCCTACTGGATGGAGATGTCAACTTGCAGTTTTACAGTTTGCCTGCCCTCCCTGCCTCTGTCTGTCTCCCCCCCCCCCCAATACACACACACCAGCCACCTGCCCAGCCTACCCGCCTGGCTCTGTTGCTGCAACATGCTCCCCGCCTCCTTGCATGTCCTAGAGGCTTCTCCAAAGTCTGGCCCAGGGGCCAAATGCGGCTGAATGGTTGCCCCCCCACACACACACACATTTTCACCTCACCAAATCTGGCCCTCTTTGCAAAAAGTTTGGACACCCCTGACCTATACTGTCTCCAGGCACACCTTCCCAGGTGGCAGGAAATACCAAACAGGTGAGCTCCGTGAAGAACGGGTAAGGCTATCACATCTTTAGCCTTGAGACCTTTACCTCAGTCTTCCGCCTTCCTGCTGCATATATGCCGAATCACACAGTGATCCAAGATTAACTCGTAGGAGTTTTTATGGCCTTTCTTCCTGCCCCACCTCCCTGCCTTTAAAGAAACTTGATTGCCAATGATAGGTAAAAATTAAAGGACAAAAACGTGGTGGCATCTTAAAAGATTTCCAAATAAGCAGTGGCGGGGGGGACAGGAAGGAAGGCTACCTCCCACCTCCTGGAGACGGAGTGAAACATTCCAACCAGATGACACCCTGGGTGGAGCTTTTAAAAACTCTCACCCCCCCCCCAAAAAAAAATTGGTTGACACCAGCTCTCAATTCACTTTAGGCTGCCATGGCCATTTACTCTTAATCAACAGGTTCTGTTCTGTTAAAAAAGAGAATCGGGGGAAACCCACCTGCCATGCACAGGCTGAAATGGATGCAAACTAATTATTTTTCAGACTAAATTTGCAGTTGTTCATAATTTTCTCTCTTATACAGTATATAACAAATGGTTTGTATAACATAAAATCTCTACAACATAACAATTCCAGAGATAGGGGAATATTTGCTTAACAGAATCGCCTATGGGGCGAAACTGTACAACATAAAAATGGTCATGATGAGGGATTACTCTGTTTTCAATGCATTCCTATGGGAAATTTGTATACAGGAAAAATTGCTTAACATAATTTCATTTGGAACGAATTAATTCCTTTATACAAGGTACCACTGTACTAGCATTTGACTGCTGCTGTTTTATTTAGGATTTTATTTACTATTATTGTTGTGATACTGTTAAGCTGCCATAGAAAATATTCAACATTTTTTTGTTCTTTTAACAGTGATTAGTTACTTTAAAGTGATTTAGTTCTATTACATTTTCTTCACTATCATAAAAATCTTCCTTTCCCAAGATGGCAACACCTCCAACGCAGCTAATATTCAACAACAAGAAAGTGTCATTTTTGTTCACATGCTGATCCTTATGTAGCCAAAAATGCCCATCCTCACACACACATAAAAATGGAGGTGCGTGCATCCATGTCAAACATCATGTTAACTACAGAGTGAGTAAAGGGAGCACTCTTCCCTTATGTAGGCAAACTCAGTGTTCCCTCCAGGGGAACCATTTCCAGAAAACACATGATTCTGACACAGTTTTTTTAGTTGTTGTCTTCAATTTTTTTAAATGAAGAAATTAACTGTCTCTGTTAAACAGTTCCTACCTCTGTCTGCTGCTTTGCTGTATGCTGATCAGAACTGGAAATTGTCAAGGAGACAATTTATAATGTTTATCCTGCCCTTTGCATGTATCCACTCCTGGCTGCTTTCGTCACTGTATCATTCCAGTCTTACAAGAAATGCTTGCCATATTGCCATATTGGCACTTTGCGATCTTTGGGCATATGAAGGAAATAACATTTTAACTGCCTCTTTCAAAAAATGTAACAAGTTGCTTTTGCAAAGCAACATCCTAAGCTCTGTTAAAAAATGACTCTAGTAGGACTCCATGTTTCCCAGGGATCTATAGGTATCAGGCCTTATATACACTTAAAAGGTTTTGCTTAGGAGCCTTGTGGTGCAGTGGTTAAATGCCTGTACTGCAGCCAGCTCATGGTTGACTCAGCCCTCCATCCTTCTGAGGTCGGTAAATTGAGTACCCAGCGTGCGGGGGGGGGGGGGTCAGTGTGTAGCCTGCATGCTGTAATTAAAACTGTAAAACCGCCCAGAGACTACTTGAAGTGGTATGGTGTGGTATATAAGTGGAACAGTTTGCTTTTCATTTGAAGTTTTTAAAAGCACACACACACATAATAGAACAAAAATCACCAAATACAGATTACACCTGTCAACAATAACTTATCAAAGACATCTAGAAAATTCACAAACTGAGTCCAGAGGCAATGGGTTTCCCTTATCATTTGCTTCTTGGAAATTGTGGGGAAATTCCATTTAACTATTAGAGATTGTTTCCTTGGTAGTTTTTGAGTGAGAATTTTTTTGGGTTTCTGTTTGGCATTTTGCATGGCAAATCACCCAAGTTTATGGCTCTGTCATTTCCAACCCTGTGGCCTCAGGTATTCTTGGGCTAAAATTCCCAGAAGGCTTTAGCACTAGTTGTGCTATGGCCAGGATTCTCTCTGTGTTGTGGTCCAATAATATCTGGGTGGGAATCGCTGGTATAGATGCACCATGAGGTCTTTTTGTGTTTCCGAAGGAAGACCTCCATCCACTCAACAGCCTAGACTGGTTTGCACAGGCCTGGAGGGGGTTGTATTCAGATTTATTGGCCTTTGCTCGGGCAAGACTCAGAATGGATTGCCATCAGTCAGAAGCACTTCTGGCATGCTGCCATATACAGAGTCAGACTTTTGGTCCAAGTGACACTGTGTGGCTGACACTGAACCCCAGTTGTTCTCCAAGGTTTCCAACGGAAATATTGGAAATTCCAACAGGAATATTTGGAAACAACCTAAAGATCCCTGATATCATGCCTGGCTCTGCTTACCTTTCAACATTAGACAAGATCAGGTGTCGTCCATCTGGCTTATTCACTGATGATCCTCCTCCAAGCTGGACTGGTTTGAAAGGTAGTTTGGACAGTCTAAAGCAGTGTTGGCGAACCAAAGGTGGCATGAGGAGCCCTTTCTGTGGGCACGTGACATCGCTCCTTCACAGCCACGGCACTCCCCCCTCTGTTCGAAGCACACCACTATGCTCCATGCAGAGAGCCGGGCGAAGGGGAGGCAGCGGCTTGTGGTTTGTAGCCCCAGTTTACTCTCCAGCCACACCACTCTGGGCATCCCAAAAACGTGCCTGGAGAGTAAATTGGGGCTACAATGGAGCCCATGAACTGCTGCCTCCCCTTCACCCAGCTGTCTTCACAGAGCTGTTTTGAGACTTGGAAAACGGCTCCGTGCAGAGCTGAGCAAAGGGGAGAGGCAATCGTTTGTGGTCTCTTTCATAGCCTCAGTTTACTCTCCAGTCATGCCGCTTTTGGGATGCCCAGAGCGGTGTGGCTGAAGAGTAAACAGGGGCTACAAATGAGCCCACAAGCCATTGCCACTGCCCCTTGGCTTTCTCAATGGTGTTAGCACCCCATCCACCTCTCTGATGGGGGCAGAGTGGCCAAGAGGGTGCTACACTGTAGGATCAAAGTGCAGGTTTTTTTATTATTTCCTGCAGCCACAGCATGGGTGCTGTGGCCATGGGAAATTCAACAGCCTGCTCTTCGATCCTTGTTTTCCCGAAGAGTAGCACCCCAAGCATTTGTAATCCGGGGTACCACTGTATTCAGGTTAAATTGCCATATTGGCACTTTGCAAAAGTTAAGTGGGTTTTGATTCGCATTGTGGGCACTCGGTTGCTAAACAGGTTCGCCATCACTGGTCTAAAGTATGAGTGGAATAGACAAGTTCAGCCATGAGTCCAAGCTACAGACTGCCATCTGCTGAAACCTTAATCAATGGATGTTGCTGCATACCAGCAAGTCACAGATGGCTTATGAAGGCCCTAGCAAGATTTTTGAGGTGTTCAAGGAGTGGTTTCCTGTTGGCACCCCCTGATGGACTATATATTCTGCTCGTGTGCTGCAGTGAATTTCAGTCAAATCATGAGTCAAGAGTGTGACTGGCTCCAAACTGATCACAACCAAGCGGAGTTTCATGGCTTCAATGGAATTTAAGAACATAAGAGGAGCCCTGCTGGTTCAGGCCAAAGGCCCATCTAGTCCAGCTTCCTGTATCTCACAGCAGTCCCACCAAATGTGTCTGGAAGCACACGAGACTAGATATCTGTCTCCTGATACCACTTCCCTTGAAATACCCTGGTTTTACGTCTGGGGAATTACACATCTCCATCATGGTTTGTAACCTGTGATGGACTTTTCCTCCAGGAATCTGTTCAATTCCCTTTGGAAGGCATCCAGGCCAGATGCCATCACCACATCCTGTGGCAAGGAGTTCCACAGACTAACAACACACTGAGTAAAAATTATTTTCTTTTGTCTGTTCTCACTCTCCCAACCCTGAGTTTGAGTGGATGTCCCCTTGGAACTCAGGTCTCCTGGGTTTGAATCCCTCCTTCTAATGACTGTACAACACAGCCTGTCTTCCCGGAAAACCATTAAATCAGTCTGCGATTCTGGCGTGCATGCCCGCGTATCTAAGGATATTTATCTCAAACTATCTTTAAGCTTCACTGCCTATCAGGACCATGGGGTGTTTTGCTTTGTACAGTGTCAGGAAAGCATAAATGCTAATTGGCCATGGACAATAGGAACTAGAACAGCAGGGCTGATAGCACTGTGCGCCACGGCTGAAAGAGAGACCGGCTTGTTTTGACTTGTTAAGGGAATAAACATGTCAGAGTCCGTGATGGGAGTCATACGGGCCAGGAAGCCTTGACAGAAACCAAGTCAACCAGAACTAAAGCAGTTTCTTGTTCACAAACGCAACTAGCATTTGAAGGGAAGATTCCTTTCAGGGAATGGGGAAACTCGCCAGAGAAAGTGTTGGAAACCAATGAAGTCAGGCAGAGTGCAACATAATAGTACATTCGTCAGCCACCTTTCGTCCCACCAGTTGAAGTATTGGCTGTCTTCCTTCTTCCCAGTTTATCCAGATGACTCTCCTGGAAAGGGCAGCCTGAGAGAGTGGGGCTGACAAAAGTCACTTAAAATTGTTTTTGGCAGAGGGGGGATTAGAGCTCACCACCTTCACAGGTCTGCTTGGTAGGGGCATGGAAGAGTTGCTGCTCCCTGACTCTGGAACACCCTCCCACGGGAAGCTAGCCTGGCCCCATCTTTGCTGTTCCTCCACAAGCACACCAAGCCCTTTCTCTTAAGGCAGGCTTTCCCTTTGTGTCCGATTGTATAGTAGAAAATAAACAAGATGGTTTACATTTTGCTGCTTCTAAACTTCTTTTCGTAATGCCTTGATTTGGTAAATTTAATATCATGTTGTGAATCCTTCTTTAATATTTGATTACTTTACTGTTTCTAGCTTTTAATGTGGTGCTGTTAATGAAATAAACTAACTCAGGTCTTTTTTTAAAAAGAGAAAGGCAGGTGAAAATATTTTAATGAAATGAAATAAAATCAAAGCCATCTACTCAAATGTGAGAAACGGGCATGGGGCATCATCATCAAAATCCAGGAGGAAATATATTGCTACTAGTCCCGGTGGGGAAATGCATTAAACATTTCAGATATTTCTTTACCAGTTGCTTTCAGCATGAAGATATGTACATTTTTCCTGCTTCTTTCTTATATTGTGTTTGTATATTGTCATAAATATTTATTTATAATTGGAAATAATAAAATAAAATAAAATATACAGACCAAGGCCACCCATTGAGAATGATGGTTGTGAGGGGATATCTCCAAGACAATGTAAGCTTTCTAGATTTAGGTACATGCTCTTCTTGATCATCACATTTTCAGGGCAGGTACATTTCATCTGTAAGATGTCCCAGGACCGATATGTGCCATTGGAAGACCTTCCTTGACTTCAGCCCTTGTCTCAACCGAGTGCCTCTGAGTGTCACAGGAGACATCATGTCGCCTTCCTTCCCACCTCCTCTGAAATCATTAACCTAATAAATGCTTAGGAACGAGAGGTAATGACGAATCATTGCTGATTGAGGAGGAAGGAGCCGTGGCTTTTAATTCCACTGATAAAAGACATACAGCGGACCCTTGTATAACAAATGGTTTGTATAGCATAAAATCTGTATGACATAAAAAATTCTGGAGACAGGAGAAACTTGCTTTACAGAATCGCCTATGGGGCGAATCCGTACAACATAAAAATGGTCGTGATTAGGGATGACTCCGTTTCCAATGCATTCCTATGGGAAATTTGTGTAAAGGAAAATTTGCTTAACAGAATTTCATTTGGAACAAATTAATTCCTTTATACAAGGTGCCACTGTAATGGGGCAGGAGTACTAAAGATACCCAGGGATTACCACGTTGACTGGAAGTCTGTTGCTGGGAGAGTGTAAGGAGGCCAATTCCTCCAGGAGACTCAGCCCTGGAATGCCAGCGGTTAAGACATCACACTTCTGATTCACAAGATGTTCCAGGGCTTGGGCAACATTATGACTCGTGTTGGGACGGAGCAAGAAAGAGGCTGCCCATCTCCAGAATGGAAGAGCGTCCTACCCCTTTTAGCCAACGTTTTATACCCCTCGGAGCTATTTCAGAATATTTCTTCACTGTTCTCATTTGTTAACGCACAAGCAGTTGCACAGTTACCCAACACATCTCGGCGGCAGTGCATCACACACGCACACGCAGGCACACACCCTTCTTTTACAGTGGCACAATCTGCCTCGCCATTTAGACTTCCGTTGATTTCTCAGCCGGGGCAGCCTGACATTTCGGCTCTCCCACCAACTTTATCTCTCTGTTTTCTGTCCTTCCCAAGCTGATCAAAAGGCAGAACGTAGGAGGGAAAGCACACCAACGTAGAAAGACGCCCTCCTTCCAAACTTCAGTCTCAGTTATGATGTTTGTTTATTTCCATATTCCATAAGGAAAAGAACCTGCAAGGATTAACACACTATTTTTGTGCATGTATTACTAGCAAGAACACCAGCAGTGGTGTTCCATTTGTCCTCTTTTGTTTTTGCATTCTTCTTCTTCTAGAAAGGAAAATAATATTCAAGCCAAAGTTTTAGGTCCTGAGGAAAAAAGTCCAGCTGGGACGCAAATTTTCCTAAAGAAATATCCTTTAATTCTTGAAAAATGTGCTAATGCACATCTCCTGAGAAATAACTGATGGCTTTAGGCACCCTTGTGGCTGCCAGGGTGTGTCCCTCTAGCTTGACCTATGCATGAAGTAGTGTAAAGGTATCATCATCACACCAATAGCAGAGAGAGCAGCAGCAGCAACAACCAAGACAACAACAATAAAGCTAAGGTTCAAGGCATTAGTGCTAACAGCAAATGCCAACTTTGCCAAGCAAAAGATGAAATTGGGTCACGCCTCATCTGTGAACATTCAAATATTGCACAAATAGATTATGGAATTTGACATAATTGAGTGACCAAATTAGTGCACTGGTCTTTATGCAAAAAATATAAGCTGTCAGCCTCCAAAAAGCCAGGGAAACAGGTAGAGAAGGTGTCAGGAAAAGATGGAGCCAAGATCTTGTTAGATTTCTGGATCCAAACTGATAGAAACATTGAACATAACACAGTAGTAATAAAATGAAGAGGTGTCTAAATCACTGACATTGCAGTGGTAGGAGATGCCAGAGTTGAAGATAAAGACTTTTTTAAAAATGAAAAAAACAACAAAATACAAAGACCTGACCATTGAAATATCTTGCTTGCGAATGGAACATAACTCAATGGTCTGTTTCAGCATTGGGTCTTGGGGAACAATGGTAAGAAATTTCACACAGTATTATAAGCAGTTGCAGATTTCAGAAATAACATCATGATCAACCAAAACAGCCAATATTAGGTACAGCATATATGCCAAGGTTTTGGTCGAACCTGTTCTATAATACCACTAGGATGTTTTTACAATTTTGATTGACCTTGGTGTTTTTGAATTATTTATTTGCCAGTTCTGACTTCTGGCCACACCTTTTCCAGGGTTTTCCAGGTAGAGTCAGTTCAGAAGTGGCCTCCCATTCCTTTTCTTGGGGGGCAGCACCCTGGGGCCACTGTGCAGCTTGCCCAAGACCACCCTGCCTGGGCTTTTCCCAGGGGGCCTGGGGGGGGGGTCACACTCCCAACCACTGGCTCTGCAGCCAGAGACCTAAACTAAGTTTCTCCAGGCAGCAAAAGATATCACTGAAGTTATATCTGATGCCAAAATGGGGTGCTCTTAAGAACTCAGGCAGGATAGTGGCAGAACGGGGAAGATCTATCTTGCTTCAGCAAGCCATCTCCACTCCAAATACACAGACAGGAAGGTTTTCAACTAGACCAGTGGTTCTCAACCGGTGGGTCCCCAGATGTTCCTGGACGGCAACTCCCAGGAGCCTCCAACACTCGCTGTGCTGGAAGGGATTTCTGGGAGTTGCAGTTCAGGAACATCTGGGGACCCACAGGTTGAGAACCACAGGTTGTATCTAAACTGTAGTTCCGAGTTGTAGAGGCTGTGCTGTTGTTCGTGGTCCACGAATCAAACATTTCTCATCACTGCAAATACACTCATTGTCAGAGACGCTATGATTCCTTAGCCTCTCTCATACAATTTGGGGTTGATATTCTGATCAGGGGGAAGTGTGTTCCTGGTGCACCCATCCCCACCCCCCAACCTCATCAATTTTTGCTTCTTCTAGCTTCATTAGAGCCATTCTTTTCATCAACAAAAACTCAACTGGTTTTCCCCAGCAAAGAAACTTCCAAGATATCCCCTTTGAAAAAAAAGATCGGGATTCCGAGTCCCTTCCCCCCCCCCCCGTCCCCTAATAATTTGGACCGTCTATCTGCCAGGGGATCCCAGGAGCAGACAACTATCCCTTGGATGTGCCCAAGTGGCCCCCCTCCCATGAGAGGGAGAGAAGAAAGACACCCTTGGCAGTAGATCGGGGGGTTCTGGCTACAAACAATGAATTACAGTATGTGGTTGGGCATTTAGTTTTTGTTTTGTGGCATTTCCATGAGGAGGGAGGTCAGGTGTCGTGCTTCAAGTAGCAAACCAATGCAGTTAGTTTGGTTTCTGAATACTGACCTTGAAATGGGTGGGAGAGAGGGGATATCATGGGGTGCTGTCCTCAGATGACACAAGGATTTAGGCCAGCTTTAATCCCAATCTATTTTACAGGGGTGTTCCTAGATTACTTAAAAATCCCTCTGTTTTCTGCATTTGTATCTTACTTTTACTTAATTTTTTCTTACTTCAATGGCCTCAAGGCATGGTACGGTGTTCCCTGGGCAGTCTGCCAAGGTGAATGGCATAGAAGAAGGAGCCTCCCTGAAGAATGTGTGTGGTAGGGAAAACCTTGCACACTCGGGCATCCCTCGGACAATGGTGTGCAGCTGGCCAGGCTTCCACTTCCAGAAGCATTGCGGTGGAACAGCATGGAACCCACCCATTTCATGGATGCTGACACACACACACACACACACACACACACACACACACACACACACACATACACACACCCCTCCGGACAATGGCTGAAGTTGGGGAAATGTTTTTGAATGCCTCTCAACATCTGGCTGAAGGTTCTGGTTAAAAAAAAATTGGTGTCATTGTCTTGACATTTTAATTATGATGATGATGATGATGATGATGATGATGATGATGATTTTGCCTATTTTTATGTGCAGTTTATTTTAGTAGGAAATGAGGAAGATATAACATGAGATGAGCTGACTTCATCAAGGTCAGAGGCTTTAGGTTGAAAGGTCTGAGCAGTGTATTAAAGACCTAATAACGTATAAGGTCATCCTAAATTAGAAGGGATGTGAGGTTCATCATAACTATACCACCATTATTATTATTTTTACTGCTGGTTAATAAATGCCCACTCTCATATGATGGGGTGCAGTGGGGATATAGAGAAGCTAGAAAACCACCAATAAAGGTTTTATGTATTCTCAAAGGCTTTTACGGCCAGGATCTGATAGTTGTTGTGAGTTTTTCAGGCTGTTTGATCGTGTTGTAGAAGTTGTTCTTCCTGACGTTTCGCTGGACTCTGAGGCTGGCATATTCAGAGGGCAACGAGCTCAGGGAACTAGGAGTTCTCTCTGTGCTCTGGGGTATAGAGTGAGTGAAGCTGGGTTTTTTTATGGTTAACGAGGAAGTGCCAGAAAGCTGGATGGGGACCCCAGAGAGGCAAAGTGGCTTTCTGCCAGATGGACCGTATATAAATTGAATAAATAATAATCATAAAATTCAGCCCCACACCTGAGTTGCATCCTGATTTTACCTCTTTTTTAAAAAATAAAAATCGCAAATTGAACATGAAACTGCCCTACAGATTGCATGTCTGTTGTCGGAACTATTAGAGCTAGGAACTTTCTCATCACTAAATGGTTGACCTTAAAGAGTGGATTTCATAGACTTGGAGGCTGTCAGCTGCCCTTCAGCCCTGCAGGAGCATCCAGACCAAGCCAAAGGAAAGTGGTCCTGATTCATCGTGAGGGCACCCAGCTCCTACCTTCCTCATGGTGCCTGGCTGTACCTTAAGGAAGGCTATTTGTGAATGAACCTCACCATTCTATCTATCTATCTATCTATCTATCTATCTATCTATCTATCTATCT
>JAHTLZ010000065.1:5870036-5890373 GCA_023846285.1 Phrynocephalus versicolor
CACACACACACACACACACACACACACACACACACACACACACACACGTGGGTGAACACACACAGAGAAAGCCATTCCTCCACACTTTTACCAGAGGGCTGTTCCCTCTCAGCTACCTCACACAGGCAGCTTCACAAAGCCTTTTTTTGAGCAGATTAACATTTCTTCTTCTTTCGGCTTCTTCACATGCCTGGATGTGAGGAAACACACGGTTGCTTTTTCTGAAAGGAGAAAGAGGACTCATTGGCTTCATCTCACAGCCCACAATTGTGGGGACGACAGAGATATTCTGAGGAGTATATGTGTGAGAGAAATTCCAAGGAATATGTAGAAACAGTCTGAACAAACGCCTGCTCCAGTCATAACCAAGGCAGAAAGCTTGCCCTCAAGCCATCATTATTGCATCTTAAAAGGCCACTTTTAATTTGTTTTTTTTCCTTTACGTCCATATGTCAGGAGTATTGTGATGGGGGTTCCTGCATGGCAGGGTGTTGGACCGGATGGCCCTTGAGGTCTCTTACAACTCTAGGATTCTATTGTTCTAGGAAACAAATAAAGCAATTGGTCTCTCTCTGTGTGTGAGAATGATGGGAAACGGGGTTTTGATGAAATAATATTCCGTTTTGAATTTCAAGCAGCCTATCGTCTGAAGAGATCTGTGTCAAGATGCATATTTCCACATTTTATGCCTGATGTGCTTCTGGAAATTGTAGTTCTTGGCTTATTTACATGTGTGTAATGCAAATGTTCTCCAGAATGGTGAAGTCCATAACATAATGACATTATTACTGAGGATGTTCTTTCAAGGAGAAAGGCAGGGTAAAAACATTTCAAATAAATAAATGCATACTCTATTGGTTCGTGAACTGACATATGGAGAATGTGGACATGTCTATGCGAAATCACATGTTCAGCCTCTTCCAAAAGCCCCCTTTCACGTTGAAAACATCCTACTTACCCTCAACTAGCTATCCAGGTTAGTTACAATGTAACCTTCATTTTAAAGAAAGAGAGTCACACAACAAGAAAATATTTAAAGCAAAGATATGCAAACCCAAAAATGTTTATTTGGTTAGTTCATTAAACATCTTTAAGACAATTCAATATTGGTCTGCACCCTTCTATAAAATAATTCAAGTTTTCAACAAACCTCCAATACATAAAGGAAAGTGACTTTTACCATATACAAATATCAGAATACAACACTCTTTTTCTTACATTTTATAAAACCCACTCAATACAAACTACATTTTAAAAAGATAACACACTTTCACTGATCCTTAGTACAATATTATGACACCATTTGCATAGCGGCTACAAAGACCCTTGGGCACAATCCCTGTGCTTTAATTAAAACAAAACAGAATTTAAAAAGTAACCATTTTACTTCCTTGATACTATACCGGACATGTAAACAAAGTGCTACGTAATCCAAAAACCGTATTGAGTCCCTTCTGCATTTCTAAAATATATGTAAACCTCAAAAGCTTAGCAGTGAGGAAGAGAAAGAAATTATACTCTTTCAATTTTTGTCACGTAAGACGTTTCATGAAAACAGATTGGTGGACATAGGCTATGTGAAATGATCCTAAAGCAAACAAATCCATATATTTATTGGGCATGATCCAACACCCTAAAATCCCCATATAGAGTACTGATTAGAGATGAGCTAAAATTGCTCCGGCCTGAAGTATGGAAATTCGTACGCGTGGCACCTGCTGTGCATATGATTTTTCATACTTCAGGCCGAAGCGATTCATGCCCATCTCTAGTTCTGGAGGCTGATTTAACTGGCAAGAAACAGATAGGTGTCTATTCAAAGTGAAAAGGCTGGGAATCTCAAGCTGTTAAATCCTTCTACCTTAAGGTGTGTGTTCTAGAAACCAGATCTACAGCATTCTGGAACATTCCAGCTTAAAAGGCCAGGGAGATCGTATCACAGAGAGCTAATTGGCTAGTTCTTAGGATACAACCAACATGTTCTCCATAAATCCTTAAAAATGTTTTGCAACTATGTTTTTTTTTTACATAAATAATCACTTTAAAAATAATAAAAATAAAGATTAAAAAAATGCATAGGCAGGTAAATGTCCTGCTATAACTGGAGATGGAAGGCAGATATAATATTTGAGTTTACTGAAGAAATATTAAAATACTGGGTCTCCACTGGTTCCAATAAGGCAAACCTCACTAGATCACTGCTCCCCTTTTGCCTCTTAATTAATACAAGATTTATATAGTTTCTAAGGATCACAACAAAAAAACAAACAGCCAGTGACAAAACATTTAAGAAGGATATATAAACAACACAGACAATGTTACCTATTCATTATGCGTTAACATCAGATGCTCTGTTGCAAAGCCCTGCCTTCAATCACTGATCACAAAGTGCCCTAAAAATTGCACATTGTTTTCTTCAAAAGTAACCAGACATGCTAGCATGCATGATAACAAAACTAGTTCCATCTTAGCTGTTCTTACATTGAATTTGCTTAAAGTCCAGGCTTTAAAGAAGATATAAATCACAACAAAACCAGGAAGCAGACAGCGGATGGCACCAAAATGACACATAACTCTGGATTTGTTTGGATGCTGTTTTTAAAATACAGTTGACAGAGTGAGGGGCAAATAATCACGGCACAGGTAGGCAACTGTCACACCCTGCTGTTGTCTTTGGACAACAACTCCCACAATCCATCACTGTATGCAGATGGGAGATGTAGGCTAAAACAAAAATCAGCAAGACATGAGCTATAGGTGCATGAGCGTGTGCGAATATCTGGAAAATAAACATACCAGCAGCAACAAAAATAGACGCTTACCAGGTCTGGATGACATTTAAAGTGCAAAGGATATACTGTACATACAGTATATGAGGAATAAAATAATGGGTCCCAGGCAGCAGCTTTCCAGGGACAGATTCACCAGATTCCTTCTGCATTACTTTGTATGCATCTTGTACTGTTGGGCAAGAACTGCTGGTTTGTGCCAGTTGGTTTTTTCGTCCAAAGAGGGGCCCAGCCCTTCCCTGTCCTGCCTTCTCCAGGAGATGCCAACTCAGAGGTCATGCCCTATCTTCGCTATCCTGCCTCCTCCAGCTGCTGCCTCCGAGTGGGCACCCGCCAGAAAAGGCAGGACTGGGAAGCACCGAACCGACACGAATCGGCGGTTCGTGCCCATCTCAAGAAGCTAGTAATCAAACAGAGGTGATGGTGGGGAAATGAAAATAAAAAGCAAAAGGTAAAAAAACCAAAACAACTCCCCAAACAAGTAAACAAACAAAGACCAAAACGCAGTGGCATTTTAAAGATGAACTATTATATGTTTTTAATGTGAGCTTTCATGGACAAGTCCACTTCATCAGACATTAAAGATAAAGATATCCACCATGTTTTTGTCTTGCTTAACTTTTTATTTTTTATTTTGTTCTCCCTTATAATGCTCACACAGACTAACACAGCTAACCCCTTCCAGAACTACAGCTAGTAATCAAGTATCAAAAGTTTAAATAGGAATTTTCGGCTGCAGAAAAGTGTCAGCCCGAAAATTCTGGAAAGCTGTGCTTCCATCAAGGTTGAGAAGCCACCTGGGCTTCTAGCCAAAGAATGGACCACCATAAGCCAGTTTTCCCTTGAGGTGTCATCATTTCCATCTGTTTGCTTTTATCTTCTGTAACATCCAGTCAATACTGGCAGAGATGGGGATGTGGGCAGGTAGGACCCCTGAACAAACCCTGTTGACCAAGTCAATAAAGTGAAGGTGACCTTGGAGGTCTATTAGTTAACACTTTCATCAGGCTGTGTATTAGCAGTGACCACCTCAAGGGTATTACATTATTGCTAGACAAAGGATTTCTATGGCATGACATATTTTTTCTGCAGACTATATGTGAACTTACAAGTGAGCTTGGATAAATGTATTTGCTGAGAAGGGCCAGATGGAAGGCCAACATGTTTAAACCTGCTTGGGGTTCAAGTATAGGTTGCAGAGAAAGTGTGATATGTCAAAGAAATCCTCCTGCCAATTATTATTAATGAACGTTTTGGCATTGGGAACTGGCTTGGCACTGTACACATTAGATACATCTATGTTCAATTTCTGGAGTCAATCCTGAAAAATTACTCCTCCATTTGTGTTCCCGTTATTTGCTCTGTGATTAATCCACTATTTTCCAGAAACACTAATCTAGTTGCAGCCATGGATTAAAATGAAATGAGCACTAACTCAACCGAATACATATTTATATAGAACATCATTATATTGAGGTCATCTCATCTGACACAGATTCCTATACCATTTGCAGTTTTTCATCTTGAGCATTAAAATGGTGATTAGAACAGCAGTGGAGGCAAGAAACATATCAGTTTTCTGAAACTGAGCAGTTCAGCGGCAAATGTCAACAGATGGAAAGAACCCAGATTTCATAAATTGTGAGTCATAAATAGAGACAACGTTTTATGTTTGTTAATTGCAATCTCTAAGATATGTGTTGCACCTTTCTTCCCCCACCCCCACCCCAACAGTAATATGCCATAGGCTTTTGAGATGATTCTCTACCACTGGTCTCTGCAAACTATATTTGAACATCTGCAATTTACTGCCTTGGTATATTAAATAATGGCACCCACAACAAAAATTCACCCAATTAATGGTGTTTTAATGGGTTAGCCCTGATTTAACACTTTCTGAATGTGGATCTCATGGTCATGGGGTAAAAAAAGGGAGGGAAGGAGCCACTCCACCCTCTTCTTGACCAGGAAATGGTTCTTGTGTTCCGTTTCCAACACTGAAGAATTGGGGATGTGGTTGATTGGTTTATTATTATTTATTTGTTTGCTTGTTTGTTTCCTTTATATGCCACACTATCTTCCTACAGGAACTCTAAGCGGTTCACAAGATAAAACCACAAGTTAATGACCAATGAAGCTGTTTGGATGAACAGCGAAACGTTTCTATCTCTCAAAAAAGAAGTCCAGTAGCCATGACTCAACTTGCAGATAAACTAACCCGAATGACTGAGAATCTTCACAGACAAGTTAAAGAACAGTACAATCAAAAAGTGGGGAAAAACCCTCGGCAGGCTGGGGCAAGGATGTGCGGGGGGGGGGGGGGAGAGAAAAGAGAAAAAATAAGAAATTAAATTAGAGGTCACCATATGCCTCCTTAAAAAGCATAGTTTTTAAAGCCTTTTTGAAGGCGGGCAGGGACTGTGCAAGGTGCAGCTCACTAGGTAGATGGTTCCACAAAGTGGGGCCCATGCGTCACCGACTTTCGCGCCTCCCTGGGAGTGGCCACCTAAGTGAGCGCGCCTGCGACATTCGAGTGGGCCTGGCCTCAGCTGACCTCTGGATTTCACTTGCACAAAAGACATGCTGCTGGAACAGTTTGGCCAGGTATGGATTCACAGAGCAATATCCCAGGATATACTATATTCCCTAAGCTTCCATTACCCTAAGAGTTAAAACAGGTGAAGAAAAATTTGAGCTCTTAATGCTGGGGGAGAATAAGAGAAGGCCAAACTGGATATTCCATACAGAATATATACCCCCAATCTGCAACAGTTTAGGGCAATGCAAGTCTATAATATGGAGCAAAGAACTGCTAGATAAGGAAAGTGTGTAGCGTAAAATGTCCCATCAAAACTCTCTTTTTTGTCCTTGATGGAGAAAAATGTTATGGGATGTTTCTTATTCTACTGTGTGTCTGCATTTAGCAATTCAATTAAGTCATTATGAAAAATAATGATAATGATAATAATACAAGAGAAACCAAGGCTCAATATAAGAAACAACAATTTGAGAATAAATTGAACAGTTTGAAAAATAAACTGGTACATAGACAACATAATGATAGAAAGCATAATAACGCAACATAGGCAAGGCTAAAACAGGAGACGATCAAGAAAGAAAGCAAAGGCTTGATTTTTGTTACACAAGAACAAATACTCCTCACCAATATGATGGAAGCTAAGATTCAAGGAATTAGTGATAACAGCAAATGTCAACTCTGCCAAGAACAAGATCAATCTGTGAAACCCCTCATCTGTGAATGTTCACTGATTGCACAGATTACAAAATTAGACAAGATCAAAAGCCTAAATTAGCGCACCGGGCATTATATAAAAAATGAAACTTGGCAGCCTCCAAAGCAACAGGGGAATATCAGCTAGAGAAGATGTCAGAAAATGACAAAGTCAAGATAATGTGGAATTTCCAGATCCAAACTGATAAGACACATTGAACATAACACATGAGACAGAGTAGTAATAGAACACAGAAAGGTCTGGATCGTTGACACCGTAATTCCAGGGGATGCCAGTTGAAGCAAAGACTTGAAAAAACTAACAAAATTCAGAGGTCTGACAATCAAAACTTATCGCAAGTGGACAAAACATACTTCAGTGATCCCACCGTCATTGGGTCTTTGAAAACAATATCAAGAAATTTCACTTCAAGGTATTATAATCAGCTCTAGGTCTCTGAAATACCACTCCGAGAGCTACATAAAATAGCAATATTAGGAACAGCACTTATACTACATTATTTACTGCTCTCAGGTTTTTGTTTAAATCTTGTATCTGTTATGTAACACCAGTAAATGTTTTTATAATTTTGATTTACTGTTCCTGGTATTTTTTAAATGATGATGATGATGATGTGTTGTCAAATCAATTCTGACTTATGACAACCCTTTGGGGGGAGTTTTACACGTAGAGAATACCCTGGGACGACTGTGCAGCTTCCCCAAGGCCACTCTTTTTTTGCAGGGGCCCCCATGGCGAATCAAACTCCCAACAACCGACTCTGGAGTCAGAAATCTAAACCATCGAGATATCCAGCCAGTGTTGTTTAAGAATAGTAGTAGTAGTAGTAGTAGTAGTAGTAGTAGTAGTAGTAGTAGAAGGAGGAGAAGGAGGAGAAGAAGAAGGAGGAGGAGGAGGAGGAGGAGGACAGAGGAGGAGGAGAACCGGGATGATAATCTAGTCCAGCCCCTGTCTCGGTGGCATACTGGGGGATTCAAGTCCCAACCTTGAGTTCCACAGCCAGATGACTACACCACTGGGTGATCTAGCAGTTCATAATATAGATCATAAAAATATATGGCACAAAGCATAAAAAGTTATAATTAACTTAAAAGCCCACAACAAAAAACTGCACCTCCCCCACCCCCACAGAAACACTACCACCAAAGCATGGAAGCCAAAGAACCCCACTTATTTTACCTCACACAAACTATTGTGCTAATTTCACCCCATGAATGAACACACACACACACACACACACAACCCTGAAGACACATTATTTTTACACTTAGTGATTGGAATAAGAGCATGCCCCAGCATCTCTGCAGCACAGAGCAAACCAGACCTTAAGAGTTTAGAAAAGTATCTCCAGATCCCTTGGCCAGAATCCATACAAGGCAGTAGCCAGGGTAGCTGGAGGATTCAGAGAGATGCAGTCCCCCCTCCCCCTGCTCAAAAAAAGAAACTCTGCACATGGAATACAGACATAGTGTGGAAAATGACTGAAGGATCTTCCAATGGCAGGCAGGCAGGCACCTGCGCTAGAAGGGGAAGTGATTCTTACCACCAGTTAAAATAACGATGAACACAATTGCACTGCTGAAAAGTGATGTCAGAAAGATACTATTTTCCTGTTTAACACTGTTGAAAGATTTACAATTCACAGTATGAAGACCCTGTGAAAAATTCTACTAAACTGATCCAGGAAGCCGGAACAAGATCTTGATCCACATTCCGTTTTGAGGCAACCTTCCGAGTTCTCCACAAACCCCCACCTTTGCATGGTGGTTTGGAGAAGACAAACTGTTCCTGTATTTAATTAAAAACCTTGCCATATGTGTTAGCATTTAACTTTTTAGTGAACCAATAAAGATACTGGTTAACCCAGAAGGTCATTGTTATGTTCGCATCGTGCCTATGCTCTTTCCAGATCCGGTAAAGATAAGATCACTAAAATGACCGTAGTGCCTGCAATGACAACACGAAGGCAGGGAGGCACCATCAGTTTTATGGGCGCTGCTTTTCACAGGGAGGGCTGCAACCCCTGCTTCAAAAACACAGGGCTGTTTCAAAATAAAACCCATCCCTTCTCTAAGCCTATGGAGGGAAGCTCTTGAATGGAGTGGAAGATTACATTCATATTTTTCCCCCCAACATCTAAGGGTGCTTTTACATGACTTCTAAAATCCACTGGCAACTTAAATTCGGACCAGAGATTGTGGAGTATTGTTCTGCTTCCTGTGCTCCCACTCTTCCGCACTCCATTGCTCCTGTCTGCGGTGAGGAGAGGGAGAAAAAAAGGCAGAAAAAAATGCAGGCTCACCTCTGGCTGCCCTCCGAGCATCTCCGCGGGGATTCCTGTTTGTTAAAGGGGCGGCGGGGACAACAAAAACAAACAGAAGGCAAGGAGAGCCCGGCATCCACAGCTTTACAATTTGCATCGGAATTTTTTTAACCTCCGGACACCAGGTACTTGTAAAATGCATTGGGGCGTGCTTAGGTGGGTGTGGTTGTACTTATTTTTTTTTAAAGTCTGCAGCTGGTGGGAAAACAATTTTAAGCTCTGCATCTGGGAGCCCTTTGATTGGATTTTAGGGGTCGTGTAAAAGCAGCCTAACACAACAGAGGAAGAGTGAGAATACAACTTCGACAAACATTGTGCCGAACTTGATGGGAGGTTAAACATTTCACTGAGTTTGTGTCCCAACCCTTCCCTTTTAAAACAGGAAGTGGCCAGAGGAAGGCCTTTAGCTCGGATTAGGTGCACGTTGGGACAACCTGATAAGAAACTGCATGAGAAAGAACAACAATTGACTGTCCGCCTTCCTCTGAAGTCCCAGTCCAGACTGAGCGATCCTGCGGCTATTTCATAAAGCTTACTGATCGGGCCTTTGGCCGTAAAATAAAAATTGATTAAAAATTAGAATGATGATAAATCTTACAACTGTGAAGCTGGAAAGGACCCTTTGGATCACTGAGTCCCCACCTGTCCAAGAGGCAGAGTGGAGAATTGAACTCCCAACTCCTGGCTTCGCAGTCGGATACTTAAAATCACTGACCTATGTTGCATTCCACATACAACTCCCGGTAGTTTGGCTATCTTTCCCCCCTTTGCTGGGGAAGGCTGAGCAACGGCTGATCTCTCATTAGTTCCTAGTGTCAGATGGCGCCACTTGGAAACTGAGATGCAATTTGGGGGTGGGGGGAGGGGAGGGAATCCAACCAACCTCACTAAGGACAATTTAAAAAAAAAAGATTCCTCCCTGAACAGAAAGATGTTCAATGGGAAGATCACCAAAAAAGGTTATTTTTTCCCCAGTTTACATCACGTTCAAAGAAAGGTGTGGATAAGGACCAAGTAAAAATGTTCACAAAGAGGAATTGTAAATTAAATAGAAACCACTTCCTTGTTCTTAGGTAAATGATCCAGCACAGGGGATCATGAATTCAAAAGCTATGGCAAAACAGCGGCTTCGGGAATAAAACAATAAGGCCCCTGGTATCGAGCAGAACCAAAGATGGACTAAGTGTACCAAACAAAACGAGCAAAGGTTATCTTTGTCTACGTGTGAGGTGGTTGCTCTGCTTTTCCCGAGAAGCAAGATGCTGGAAATTCCCATTTCAATCTATAGGAGTGTTTTACTTTATTTAGTTGTAGTGAACTGCTCAAGTTCAAATAAAAGGAAAAGGCAGATTATGTTCACTAGAGTCAGTTGAACCTAACAGGGGGAATCACGCTCTGCTTCATTCTGATGTTGAGGCTTTAATTTCAGCTCCAACCTTTTTCACCAGTCAAGAAAAGTAAAAAATTGGCAAAAGAATTGCTCCCTCTTTTTCTTACAGTTACAGGATCCTGAGATTTTGCTGCAGCACTAGTTCTCTGCTGGAGACATCAAGGTCTCCAGATCTAAGAAGGACAGTACTCGGCACTTTGGCAGTCACTTCTACCTGCCATGAATGGTACAAACTCAACGATTTCACAGCACGCAACCACGACAGCTCAAGAGGCCAGTAAACTGATTGAAGATTTAACTAGGCGTGGCAAGAGAGAAGAAAGGACCCAGGAGCAATTAGATTACAGCCTTACTGGTCTGCACTGGGGAACACTGGTAAGGGTATGACCCTTTTCTCCAGTGTCCCGCATGCTGTTGTCAGAGTCCACCAGGTTAAGCAACAGGACCCAGTCCAGGAAAGAGCCCTGGAAGGGGCCTGCAGCAAACCCAAACAAACACCAAGCCAGAGGGTGACACAAAGAGTAGTCAAGCAGTCCAGGAGTCAAGGCCGGAGGGAGCAATACCTGGGAGCTGGATCCAAGGGGGTTTGGAGAGGCAGGCCCAGAACATCAGGGTTGGCAAGGCAAGAACAGCAAGCTGGCAGGAAGGAAGATGGCAGGGGAGAAGCCACAGCAGGTCCTGAGAAGGTTGTTGCTGAGACAAGATTCATGGGGTAAGGCTGTCCCTGAAATAGCCCCAGCCTGAGCCAGCACAGGTGTTGCTCTTAAAGGGCTAACCATAGCTGAAGGGGCAGGTCTCTTGAAGGTTGGTCCACTTCTCAACAGGAGTGGGACCAACCCTGCATGTACTAGGGCAGGCATGTCCAAACTTCGCCCCTCCTGATGTTTTTGGACCACAACTGCCAGAATTCTAAGCTTAGATTGCCAATTGCAAAGGACTGTGGGAGCCTGTACTAGGGTTTGCAAGGAGCAGGCATGGCTCCGATCCTGACAGCTGTATCCCCAGCCAGCATCCTAGGCTTTTGCAAAAACTGAACATAAGAGAGGCTTGGTTTTTAGGCGATGGTCTAAAGCAGTAAACGCTGTTCTGCTCTGCTTGCTGTTCGACTAAGAAACAATTTTCTATGGTGCTACTGGCACTATGGGGAAACTATATATTACAACTTGCAGGTAATTTCTTTGCGCAAGTACGCTTGTTCCATCAATCAGTGCACCTAGACTTTGGAACTCCCTCCCATGGAAGGCCAAGCTGGGCCCATCCCTGCTGTCCTTCTGCAAGCAAGCAAAGACCTTTCTCTTCAGGAAGGCATTCCCTCACTGGTTGGCTGCCCAAGAGGGTTTAAAACAACAACAACAACGGAGTGTTGTGCCTGATTGCTTTGAATCTCTCTCTCTCTCTCTCTCTCTCTCTCTCTCTGTTGGTTGATCTTGTTTCCCATTTTGATGCTGTATTTGTTTGATTCCTTTTTAACATTTCTACATGCACAGTTTTTAACTTTTACCAACAATGTCTTTTAATGATGTATGGCGCTGCACCTCGGGTCCTTTGTTTTGTTTTAAGGAAGAAAGGTGGGGCAAAACATTTTAAATAAAATAAAATAAAATAATATCTGCCTGCACCAACCACCAGTCTGGCTGCCGCATATTGAACCTGCTGAAGTCTCCGAATAAGAGTCAGGGGCAACCCCACATAGAGAGCGTTGCAATAATCTATCTTTGAGATCATGAGTGCCTGCACAACTGTTCTGTTTTCAATGCATGACGACTGCCTGATATTAGACACTGAAGACGCTAGCTCAAAACTAACTAAAATTTTAAAATGCATTTATTGACCTCATCTGTTGACATGGCCCTGTGCTTCAGGACAAAAGGAATGTCTGCCCCCGTCCTCAGTAATTATTATGTCAGTTTTATTATGGGGCCATATTCTTCGACTAGATGAATTAAAACCTTTCCCTTAATTAATGGTAACTAGCAAGGCTGGGCAGCCAGAATCGGTTCTGTTTCATCACAGATTAGTTTAGGCTTGGCCTAGAGTGGGAGCCATTCTTTTTGCATGACAACATGCGAAAGCCCCAGCCGCGGTGGGTTCAGCCAGTGGTCACACACCGACTGAAAACTAGGGAAGAAGTAGTGGGGGGGGGGGGACAACACAAAACGGTTCAGCTCTAATGAGGAGCAAACGGATGAGCCGTTCTTTGACAACTGCTGCCAAAACCCACGAGGAGGGAGAGGAGACGGAGAAAAAGCAAAATATGTCCCGTCATTGCCGGAGACGAGAAAGTGACACAATATAATCATCTTGGCAGCATTCTCCTGGTCTGTAAAATATGCAGCACTATCCAGCGCACACGTAGAATTTCATACATTCAAACCCTAAATCTAATAAATTAAAATAACTTTTTAAAGGGGGAGTCAAACAAGGGGAATTCAAAGGCCCTGAGATTCCACATTTTCCCTCAGAAATACATGCCAGTTTTAAACTTTGAAACGGCCAACCGGGAAACCAGGTATGTTACGTTGAACACAGACTGGCGGTGAAAAATGCCACACGGTGCTACGATGAACAGAACTCTTTTGTCGCATAAAGGAGTAAAGCTTCTAAATAAATGTTTGCATACAGTCTCCTCTGAAAGTGGACTTTGGATAGTCGTTTCTCTGTCTCCCCAGCACAAGGGCTGGAAGATCTACAGCAAAGTTATGGTTTTAACTTATGGGCAGGGCCACAGAATGCTGGACACAACAGGGGCATCTACATTTGCCAAGAAAATCCTACAAGCTGCCTTTATCTGAAAACATCTGTAAAAAAGTGTGCATACTTTCATAAAACAAACAAAAAGACTCAACTCTGCTAACAGCACAAGTTCACAGATAACACCTGCAATGCATATTACAAGTAAACTGAAGATTTTAAAGGATTTTTTTAAAAATCTGAATTGTTTCTGCTTCTACCAGTATTCTACAGAAAACGTGACACAAAAGCCCAAGGAATGCACTCCACACCCTATATGTCGGGCTGCTTTGATAGGCATTTTTAAAATCAGGGAAGGTGTAGATTGCACTAAGAAGTCCACTGACCTGAAACCCAACTAGGAGGGATCCAAATGTATCAAAGGGAATTATGGGCATGCTGCCTCATTATTCAACCACTGATTCAGTAGGTCTGCTCTAACTGGTACTATCAAACCCTTGGATCTCACTTGGATCTCTTGTAACTTTATAGCAACTCACATTCTGGGCTACCTGAGATGTAATAGCTTGACTTTCTAATTAAAATAGTAAAAGAGAACAATAACAATAAAATAAATTAAAAATCCACCAGCCACAATCTATGTTTATCCAGCAGGCACAAGTGCATATTGCAAAGGAAAATAACACTGGGCTCTTACCAGCTCAGCACTGGAAGAATCTGGGTCTTCACTGCCACCGTGATTTGCAACAGAAGGCATTGATACAGTGGTCCCCCGCCCTTTCGCGGTTCATATACTGCGGTCCCATTATATCACGGGACCACAGTATATCTAAAAAGGCCCCCTAGGGTACTGGGGAAAAGTCCTGTTTCAAGCCTCCCATACTTACCCCAGGACTGGAGCTGCCCCAAACAGGCCTGCGAGGGCCTTCCTGGGCCTTCTGGAGGCCCCAAAAGGGCCTTCCTGTGAACCAGAAGTGAATTCTGGATCACTGAAAATCATTTCTGAGACCTCCGAGTGTTGTGCCTGATTGCTTTGAATCTCTCTCTCTCTCTCTCTCTCTCTCTCGGTTGATCTTGTTTCCCATTTTTGATGCTGTATTTGTTTGATTCTACTCCTGCATTCACTGGGAGTAATGGCATCCCACTAAATGCAACCTGGCTTGCTGCAGGAAAAACACACACAGACATGCAGCGGTTAAGGAGCAGCTGGTGAAAGTCAGAGACGGATGCAGGCCCCACTGATTCCTCTCAGGGGTCCAGGTCTACCCCAAAAGTATGGATCATGACTGTGGTCGAAAGCATTTATGCAAAGACAAAAAGAAATCAAGCAGTTGGTGTTGAATGCTAACATGTCAGTGGGCTGTCCATATGGAATACCATGGACAAAGGTATTTTCCAAGTCAGCTTTAGAATAAAAAATAAGAGAAAATGAGAACCTGCAAGACATTCTGTGTCCTGTTTACCAGCAAAAGAATCTAAATGCTTGTTGTCTAAAATTTCCTTTAAAAATAAACACCTTTATGTTTTAAATGGTTAAGACGTCCTGTACCTGCGTAGAACGAGGTGGCGGGGGAACTGTTGGCACTTAATAGCTGGGCTTGTTGTTGTTGTTCTTGCATATCTTGTGCTCTTCCAAAATTTGACAAACAGATTATAAAACAATGTTTGCATAAGAACAAGTAGGAGCCTTGAACTGGGTGTTAGTGCATGTTTTTAACACATTGCTAACTAAACCTTCTGTAGAAGCGCGCCGGCAGCAGCCATGCAATCGGTCATTGTCCTTGCTTATAGTCCTAAGGCAGGATCTGGCAAGCATGTGTGCTTAGGATTGGACATGCTCATGATCAAGGCATGCAAGACTGAGTAGAACATGTGCCGAAGCCTTTAAGAGCTAAACTAGATCATGGTTTAGCTTACCATGATCCAACATAATAAAAACAATCGTGTGCTGTGAAGTCAAATTTCACTTCTGACGTCCCTTCTCTGGGTTTTCTAGGTACAGAGTAGAGGTGGGCATGAATGGATTCATCCCCTTTTTAAAGGCGGTGCCACAGGTGCTGCTGCCCCCCATTGCCTCCCCTGGCTCAGTCAGCCACTCCACAGGCCCAGTGTGCTCCCCTCCCTCCACTTCCTCAACTGATCATCTAGTCCTGGCAACAGCTCCAGCTCCACTGCCCCGCCTTCTTCACTGATCTCCCACTAGGGCAAAGATGCCTGTGCTGTTGCTTGTGACTTGGAGATTAGCCAAGGAAGTGGGGAAAAAAGCAAGCAAGCTGAGTCTGGGGAGTGGCTGATCGGCCGAGGAGGAGGAGCTGGTGGCTGGGAGCAGTCAGTTGCATAGAACAAGTCCAGCATTTCCACTAGGGCAGAGAAAAAACCAGGAAACTGCATAAAAGGACTAAGGTCTCCAAGAAGAAGTCTTGAGACTTCCAACAAAATTTCTGAAGCTGATTCAGGGGACCAGTTAATAATATTATGTTGACGCACAGATAAGCACACAACTATCAAGAGTAGCTCACATTTTTTGGTTCTACTTACGATGTGAGCCTAGCCATGTCCTCATGTGCATGGCACGTTCTGAGCAAGAGAGATCAGACGTCTGATTTACCCAGGCATTCTGAATAACAAAAGCAGCACAGTATCCACAGTTTTTGTTACGCTGTGAAAAACGAAAGCCATTCGCCAATCAATGTGCAGTAGATAATGTACATGCTTAAAGCTGTCATTCTGTGCATTAAACTTAGTGTGGCTTTTTTAAAAAGCAGACCTGCATAGAATCACCTCATCACTTTCTTTCCTCAACATGATCCTTAACATGGGCTAAAGTGGCATGTCCAAACTTTGGCCCTCCAGATGTTTTGGACAACAACTCCCACAGTCCTTTGCCATTGGAAATACAGGCTTGGAATTCTGGGAGTTGTGATCCAAAACATCACGAGGGCTGATGTATGGACACGCCAGGATCATACTGAAACTTTATCGATTTTGAAACATCCCTTTTGACATAATCCAGGTACTTCTCTCTTGCATGACCTCCAAGAAGACAATAGACCAACCCCTCCTTGTGTTAATGTAAACAAACATCTGGCATTGCTCAAATCCTACAATGTTCCAGAACAGAAAACACTGTCTTGGAGGAAGAAGTGTTTTATAAGCGATAGTGCAAGACTAGGAATCTTTTCAACCAGCTCACCATATTTTTTAATTTGTTTTTTTATGTTGTGTTTCGCTAACGAAGTAACAAAATAAAGTTTAAATAGTGAGGTAAACAGTTTTGTACCAGCAAACTTTACTGTTTACAATGCAATTAAATATCAAAGTATCAGTGAACAAAAAACTTACCAAAAAAACCCTTGGAAAAATTAAAAAAAAATATTTACTATAATTGCATTCAGAATTTGAATCTGTAAGAATATATACTTTCAAATGAGGTTGTTTGTACACCGGGTTTTGATTCCAATATAGTTCTCCAGACTTGAGTCTGTAATGTGTTCCTGTTTTAACTCACCTAGCCCAAAGTTGACAAGGCAAAGCACCTCTTAACACAATCTCCTAATTTCCTTCCTTTTTATGATAGCATACGTATCAAAATTACCAGCCTCTAACTTTTGAGCTGCTCAGGAAGATGGTCCTTATGTTATCGTTGTCTTGAAATATTGGGGTGGGGGGGTGGGGAGCTAAACAAAGCAAAAACAAGACGTATTATTACAGAAATCTAGAAAGGCTTGGATTTCTCCTCTCTGCCACCTTTAAATGAATTGTTCCCACAGCACTTGACAAGCACACATTGCCTGTGTTCTGGTCCACACAGGACCATTTTAGATTGCCTGGCATCCACGATGGTTAAAAGAAAAACCACATAATCATCAGTTTTCCATTGTATTGAAATCCTTAGTTTTCAGATGAGTCCATCTTAAGTATATACACACACAAATATAAGTTAAAAAAAAGATTCTTGGGAATGAAACACACTGGGGTGGAGGGCAGAATGACATATGTACAATTCTACCTTTGCAGGAAGGCCCTGAAATAAAGGTGCCCTTGCCACCTCTGGGGCCGACAGTCTCTCTTGGCATACTAGTAAAATCGGTTTTCGTACAGTAGTTCTTGTGTTATCAACGCTAACCAAGGTCAACACAGCGCAGGGGTTTGGAACAAACCCCCCTTGGTGAAAATGCACTTTCCTGATACCCACCCCTCGTTTTAAAGTATTTCTTCTTTTTTTTAAACCCACTTCTCTTTTTTCTCCCCTGAAGCAAAGAAGGTGTTTCAAAAGCATGATTTAGGTAAGGTGTGTCGTTGACCTTTTGGCCAAGTACAACGAGCGGCCCCAAAACAAATGCTGAGGCTGAAGCACTTGTAAAATAAAAAAGTTAGGGACAGTTACCATACTGAAGCTGAGTATACGCTTGACGTTTCTGCTGCAAGGCATTGGTTTCTCCTCTATATAAAGCTATAGTGTTGGGTTACGGTGGGCCGTCTTTCGCTCTCTCTCTTGGGTTCTTCCCCCGCCCTCTCCTCCTCCTCCTCCTCCTCCGCTTTCGGAAGGCTCCTCAAGGCGAAGGGATACGGATGCGGAAGAGCCCTTGCTGGAGTTGCAGCCGGAAGAGCTTGCAGTTCGCGATACGTAGCGCTGCGCATCCCGTCCGGCGCAGATCGGAAGACGACAGCAGCTTCGTATGGTGCCACGTTCCGGTGCTCCTTTTAAACTCCCGGACGTAGTCGTAATCGGTTCCTAGCAGGAGAGACACTTCCAAGATTTAACGGCATTCAGCAAAACTGATTCCACGACCATGCATTTTGCATCTCACGCTCTAAGACTTTGAAGCAGTCTTAACACCAGCCCTGCCTCCTGTCTGGTGTATTCCATCCCACCAAAAAAAAAAAAAAAAGATTCTCAATGTCTGATAGACTTCATCCTCTATCAAGATTTCATTTTTGGTACAATGCTTGGATAAAGATAGCAAGTTGCAATTGAAAGCTTAGCTTGCATTTTTTTTGTTTTAGCAGTGACCAATAAAGGTATCACCTAGCCTACTTTTGAATTTGTCTTTCTGGTCACACGGCTCAACTCAGTTGTTTTTTTTACTTCTATGGATTGATGAAGATACCAAGAAAAGAGCTGCCCTCCCTATGTACATGGAAGAAAGAGGCACATCCTTGACACCAGAGGCCTGGACTGCAGCCACTAGGTAAAACTGATTCTTTTTAATCTGGCCCTGATTATTCCTAGTGAGTTTTGCTAAATTTTTCCCAACTTTCAAATGAGCATCTGAAGTATTTTGGCTAGATCTGTGGCTAACCACAGTAGAGTGGAAGACTTTAAGATGGATTGTCTAACTTGAATGTGTATACGCCAGGGGAAACCCATGCCATTCTCTTTGCAAAGCTGATGGAAGACAGCTGCTGTCATACTCTAGCAGCATCCTTAACTACTCTCAGCATTAAGTCCTTAAATGAAACCAATAACAAATTGGGGAAATAAACGCAATGCAGGCAGGCAATGTTACTTTCCAGCAACAAGTAGTCATGCAATAATTCACACTCTTACACCATCAGTTTAATTGATTCAATAGGCACACACTAGTGCAACTTACTCCACTAAAGGATTTAAGCAAATGCAAGACTTCCCTTTTTATTGCACTGAAATAACATACCAACTGGGCTGCTAGATTTCTCAAAACATCCTGAGCTGCTACCTTTTGCTCTGTTATCCAACAGTGCACTCCCCACCCCCTGCTATTTATCGGAACACCTCCTACATGCTGCTTCTTTTTTCCTCAACTCCTGGAGGTTAGAAATAGAGATGGGAAATGAATATAAAAAACAGACTGCAATTGCCAACAGAGGTCACTGATTTGTTTAATATTTTTCCCTTCATATTCATTAGGTTTTGATATCCCAACAAATACAAGGAGGACAGCAGCCCTGGGGGGACGTCCTGGGTGGACAAATATTTCCTGTTTTTATTTGCCTCACCCTTTTTAAACAACCTATGGCTGTCTTAAAACCCCAGCCCCCCTCCAAAGCCCCCCCCCGTTGCCTCTCCACCCTTATCGCCATCACTGCCGTCACCTTTGAAAAAGATGGTCACCCAGTTGGGCCTAAAGGAAACCGAGCAGCGCTTTGCAAAGATGAAGGCTTTACTTAGGCCAGGCATGTCCAAACTTCGGCCCTGCTGATGTTTTGGACCACAACTCCCAGAATTCTAAGATCAGATTGCCAATGACAAAGAACTGTGGGAGTTGTGGCCCAAAACATCTGGAGGAAGCCCCTGCTGCAGTCCCTGCAAAAGGCAGCCCGATTTCCCTCACAGGAACCAGGAGGCCATCTTTGCAAAGATGGTGGTGGCAACCAAGGCTTTAAAAAACCCCACAAACTGACAAACCAATTTGTCAGTTCATGGATGCGGAATTTGTGGTTTGTCAACTTTCATGGGCTACGACGAGGTCCCCTTTAGGAGGTTCGTCCCCATCTCTAGTTAGAAGCCACCATTGCCGTTCTGACTTGGGAGGTCACGTAAAACATTGAGGCTGAGCTCCACCCAAAGCAGCCGATGAGTTTTTTCATCCTGTATGCTATCCACCTTCCTGCACCGCTCTTCAATTTTATTTCAGAAAAGCCTTACATGAGCGTGAACAGGATTTGGGACAATAAGACTTTCAGGCATAATGTATTCATCAACTGCAGGCAGGAATCATATATTGGAGTGCATCAGCCACCTGCATGTCATGGTGGCAAACCTTTGGCACTCCAGATGTTTTGGACCACAACTCCCACAGTCCTTTGTCACTGGCAATCTAGGCTCACAATTCTGGGACTTGTGGTCCAAAACATCTGGAGTGCCAAAGGTCTGCCACCAGGCTATTCGCTGAAAAATAATATCTAAAGGAAAAATAATATTTAAAGGAAGCCCCCCCCCATACATGTATATCAGCTGCTGACCTGTATCAAGTTCTCCAATCACATAAATGCTGGCGCCAATGGGCACCGCTCCATACACAAATGAGGAAGTGGCAGGGATGCAGAGGTTCTGATCGTTCAAGTAGATCCACCTGCAAGATACAGCAACATTTTAATGTGTGACCTGTAGAGCAATTCGTCCAACATGGGATTTCATGTGCCATCAAGTCCACCTCTGTCGTACGATGACAATAAGAATAAATGACCTGCAAAATGTCCTGCCCACATCGACAACAAAATGCCTGCTTCAAAGATTTGTCCGCATGAAGCAAAATAAGAAGGAAGCACGTGGAACATTCTTCTATACACAGGATATTATGAGGTTCATAGCACAGTGGTGAAACTGCTGTACTGCAGCCCAACCTTTGCTCCCCACCTGGGTTCAATCTCAGGTACAGTAGCCAGCTCAAGGTCTGCTCAGGCTTCCAACCTTCTAAGGTCAGTAAATTGAGTTCCCACAAGCTTTTTGCTTTTAAAAAACTGCTTACACCCATTAAGCTCAAATGGATATCAGTACCCTTTCCTATGCGCTGAGGCAGAATGGATGTAGACCAGGCGGATATGGGCAAGCCCACAGCAACCATGTTGTGTACAGATTGTAATTTCTCCTATTCCTCTTCACTTGTGTGAGAGGTCCTTTTTACTTGGGCCAGCAATTTTTGTGCTGTTCTTCTATCTATTCTCGCAGATGACAACCTTCACCCAAAAGTTGGGCTACCCGAAAGTTAAGATTTTGAGGATCACTGGTCTGTGGAACTCCCTGCTAGAAGAAGTGGTGACAGCTGTCAGCCTTGACAGCTTTAAGAAAGGATTGGACAAGTTCATCGAGAACAAGGGTATCCATGGCTATCCTTATGGATGCCTAAGAACAAGCTCCGGATTGGAGAGAGAGGCAGGATATCTCTCAATGCCATTTGCGGGGAATCG
>JAHTLZ010000065.1:5890413-5938841 GCA_023846285.1 Phrynocephalus versicolor
CCAGATTTCTACACGGGAAGAAACCCGAATCCACCCTAACATGCATATGTGTGTGTGTGTGTGTGTGTGTGTGTGTGTGTGTGTGTGTGTGTGAAAACAGAGTAATCCTTAATCGCAACCATTTTTATGTTGTACGGATTCACCCCATAGGCGATTCCGTCAAGCAAATTTTCCCTATCTCCAGAATATTTTATGTTGTACAAATTACTACACTCGTGCCTCCTTCACTCTTGGGGCTGGGTTCTCCTTTTGATACTTTCATGTTCCATTTATCTCCAGATAATTTATTTGTTTCATTTATCTCCTTCCCTTTCTGAGACGGTGATCTAAAGAATACATTCAAACTCTTTGCTGGCCCACACTGCTTGAACTCATGTTGTATAGCTGGGATGATGGAAAGAATCAGCTGATCAACCTTATCAAATAGCACCCTCTTCTGGTTAGCAGAAATATGAGTGATACCACACAGCTAGAGACAGTCAAGAGCAGGTACAGTGGTACCTCTACATAAGAGAGGCTCTACTTAAGAGCAATTTGTCTTCAGAGCAGGAAACCGTTAGTGTTTTAACTGCCGCCTTACAAATTTTAGATGCAGTCTGCTCTACTTACATATTTTTTAAAAATTTTGGTTTTTTATTTTTTCAATTTTAAAAAAGATATGGTACCTCTACTTAAGAGTTGATTGACTTACGAGCATACATTCGGAACAGATTAAATTTGTAAGTAGAGGCACCACTGTGTATTGGCTCTGGTGAAAGGACAGTGAGGAGACAGGAAAGATGATGGCCATCGGTAGTGCAACAAATTTTAGACATGAGACAACACTTACAGTTAGTGAGATAAATGGACCCAAACCCTTGGTGGGAAAGCCCAGAAGCAAGACAAGATACAACCCTGGACTTGTAAACCAGGAAAATACATTCTACTGCTAGAAGAACACCAGCATGAGAGGAAGCTTCCCATGAGACATGTACTAGGACAGTGCTGACAAACCTATGCCCTCTGTGGGCAGCCACTATGGCCCCCTCACAGCCACCCGTATTCATGTTAAATTGCTGTATTGGCACTTTGCGGAAAAATTAGTGGGCTTTGAATGGCAGTTTGGCTACTCGGTCTCTCAACGGTTCACCGTCACTGTACTAGGACATCACAGGACACCTGGGTCAAGTTGATGGAGTGCCCATCCATGGCTCCATAGGCTTTGTGGCTCTCTAACTCCACAGCGTCAAACAGAAACACCAACCTAGAAGTATGCTTGGCATAGGCATGTCCAAACTTTGGCCCTCCTGATGTTTTGGACCACAACTCCCAGAATTCCAAGCTTGTATAGCCAATGGCAAAGGACAGTGGGAGTTGTGGTCCAAAACATCTGGAGAGCTGAAGTTTGGACATGCTCCAGTGCGGTAGAGACTGCCATTCCCGAATTAGTCTATTTAGTCACACTAGGTGTTGTTTTTAGGATCTCTACTCCAGGCATGATACCATAGTCTTTCGAGACTGAAGGATGCCAATGAAGAAATTACAAAAGTATCAACTACAATCTAAAATCTGCAATAAAGTCACGTCAGATTTAACTAAAGAAATGAACTTACAAATTGTTTCTCGTACATTAGCAATTCTTAATAAAAATGTAACCTATATCAGAGGTCAGATTAACCCAGGTGGCAGGGTACAAGTTGTGTTTTTCTGGAAGGTGATGGAATGTAGCATTGAGTGCATGCTAGCAGATTAATATGACTAAGATACCTGAAAATAGAGCTTCCCTCCCATGACGCTTCTAAAGTCATCTGCAGAAGAGCTCCTGGTAGTTTCAAACAGTCTGAGATCCGAACACACCCCATCAGAAGCGGGGCGTTGTGTTAAGTTATGTATGTATTTGTTCTTGATTTTAATTTTTCAAAATTCATTTCTTTAAATCAGAAATCATCAACTTAGAAAAGCCTGAAAATTCTATGAATCAGCAGTCCCCAACCTTTTTAGGTCCAGGGACTGATTTGGTCTCTGCGTGGGGCTTCCTGGGTGTATGTGCGCGCAATGCAGGAGGCGCACGTGCAAACGTCCCTCCCCCCAGCACTACTTCCATCATGACCAAAATAAAAAATGGGCATGACAGGTATGTGGGAGAGGAAAAGCGCCTCATGGGGTGGGGGGAGGGTAGCATGTCCACCCATGTAGGCTCATGACTCAGAGAACTTGGCAGCCTGGTTTTTAAGAGGCCACAGACCTGTTACCATAATTTGTAATTTATCTGGCTCTATTCAAGAGTTCCAGATGCCCAGTGCGGTGTAGTGGACAGGGTGATGGATTTGTTCTCTGAATTAAAACTTGGTGGTAAATACATACATACATACATACATACAGACAGACAGACAGACAGACAGAAGGAAGGAATCTGGAGAAGAGGGTTCAAATCCCCACTTGGCCATGAAAACTCACCAGTAGATTGGAACTGGTAAAACCTTTTCTTAAATACAGTGGTACCTCTACTTAAGAGCAATTCAACTTAAGAGCAGAAAACCATTGGCGTTTTAATTGCCACCTTACAAATTTTAGATGCAGTCTGCTCTACTTACAATTGTTTTACTTTTTTCCTATTTTTTTATTTATGTGTTTCAATTTTTTTAAATATGGTACCTCTTCTTAAGAGTTGCTCGATTTAAGAGCATGCATTTGGAACAGGTTAAATTCGTAAATAGAGGCACCACTGTATCTCTCCCTTAACTTGCAAGCCGTATTAGGCTCAGTATAAGTCAGTTCTGACTTGATGGCACAGAACATACAGAAGTCTCATATGTCCTGCTATATTGTTAGCACCCAATCAAATTACAAGAGTTCAAGAGAGAGCAGCTATATTTTACAAGACACTCAATTACATTGTAAAAACATTTTTAAAAACTTGTTACCGTTTAAATTCATCATGATAGAATTCCGATTTACATGTCACCATCTCACTGGTTTGATTATCGTCGCGACTTCTCACTCCACCAAAGACGTAGAGCTCTGAAGCTACTCCGCACGCCATGGCTCCAAACCTGGGAAACAGCAGATAGAACTTAAGAGAATTCCATGTCACCAGGCTAACATTTAGAACTAGCTTTTGTGCAGTTGGCAAGTAAAATATAACATCCTCAAGTACCAGTGCGACATAACAAGGTGGATACTACACCGCCCAATTATCACTCATGGAAAATGACTTGACTTTACATGAGAGTAAGGCAACAACACCAACATTTACAGATCCTATGAGTCATGAGCTCTTGGATTTCAGCTGCTCTACCATCTTTCACTCTTCTGTACATTCCACAGCCACTAAAGACTCACAAACACACAGATCATTACAGATGAGGTGCTGCCCTGTTGCTACCCTCAGGAAGGCTCTTAAGTCTTCTACAAGATGTAGGGCTTTCTTTGTTGTGGCTCCAACTTTGTGGAACCAGGTTCCCAAGGAATTTCACCCGGCTGCCTCCCTGTGGATATTCAGAAGGGACTGAAGACGAGGTCCTTCAGGGACATTTTCCAGACTAACCCTAGCTGATCATCAATTTTTGTCCACTTTTGTCTTTTGCATTATTGGTTTGCTTACTGGTTTGTTTCTACAGCGATTTGCTCCTCGTTCTTAGTGCTATTTTTATTTCTGTTTGATGTTGCATTTATTGTAAACTGCAGAGATTAGTGTCTCAGCAGTAATGAAAGTGGTATACAAGTTAAATCAATCAACCAACCAACCAATCTATGATTGACTGGACTTCTCCCTTTCAGCTTCAGTGCCCAGATTTCTGTGATACTGACATAAACACCAGGTTTTAGTTGCCAGAATGTAAGATCATACTGAGTGATCATACTCAACTAACCAACCAAATGAATAAATATTAAGAATAGAGAACAGGGAAAATTTAACTGCTATGTTTGGAAATAACAGTACCACAGAATAGATAACAAGAGGTCTGCTGCTAAAATGAAATACATAAATCAAGTTAAGAAATAGTCCTCTGTAAGACCAAAGTGTTCCTTGGTTCCTCTTCCAACAGACCAAGAGGCAAAGCAAAAAAGTAGCCAAAAGAAAAAGAATCCCAAGTTACAAGTTGGTACTGCTTGGTCTAAAGGTATAGCCATGCTTAGCTGCTTCAACTGCTCCTCTTTTCTAGTAGTTAACCTTGCTAAATCACAGCCAAGAATGCTGTTTTCAGAGAGATGCTAGGGGCGGCTTCAAGACAAACTTGAAATTAGAATCATTTTGACAGCAGAGCAATCCAGTTTCAGATCTCTCTTTCTGTTCCCTAGAAGAAGGAAGGGCAGGTCTTGTTGGGGGGGAAAATCTGATCTACCATTCCGCATGCATTCCCTTCATGGTGTTCCTGTCTGTCTCTGGTTATCAGGTGGTTGCTAAAATACAAGGCTGCAGATGACACATTCCTGTAGAATGATGGATGACGTACAGGATTAAAAGAAGAAGAAACAAGCTTCTCAAACCCTTAAGCAGGGTATGTTAACCCGTTACTAACCGTCTTTCTTTTAATGGGCAGATGGCCGTCCACTGCTGGGTCCTGGGGTCGTAACATTCAACGGACTCAAAGAGCTTCCCGTAGGAACCCCCGCCCATGGCGTAGATCTTCTTCTTCATCGCTGCGTAGCAACCAATCTTTAAAAGAAAATCCCAGGCTGTTATAACACATCGGGACTGACTTGGTCACAGCACCGTCATATGACAACCACAAGAGCAAACCAACCAGCTAGGGTACCATGGGCAAACCTATCAAACTGCTGGCCAATGGTGTCCAAGTTGAAATCCCAAAGATTGATGTCTACCTCTATGAGGTGGATATCAAGCCAGATAAGTGTCCTTGGAGAGTGAACAGGTACATCTTGTGGGAACCCATGAAAGGGCCTTCTCGGCTGCTGCACCCAGACTCTGGAACTCCCACCACCACCACCACCACCACCACTAGAGGCCAGGACTGCCCCATCTCTGCTGTCTTTCCGGAAACAAGCAAAGACCTTTCTCTTCAGGCAAGCTTTCCCTGAAGGATGGACTACCATACATGGCTACACAGGCGTGTTTATAACCACTTATAACTTTGTGCTTGTATCTCTCCTTGTGTGATTCCATTGACACTATGTTATCAATTGTTAGTTCCCATCCCTCATAACTTTTAGATACCATACATGATTACATCGAATTTATACACTTTCCTTAACTGCTCACATGCTCTTTTAGCTTTAATGTTGTCTTCTAATGCTGTAAGGTACCCCTCAATTCTCCTGTTCTCAAACCTGAATATGCCTTAAAGGTACTGGACTATATACAGTATTGCCCCTCATTACTGTAAACCACCTTGGGTCCTTTTCCAAGGAGAAAGGTGGGGTAAAAATACTCATAAATAAAAAATAAATAAACAAACCAAAATTCTCTCTCATATAACAAACAGGATATTTCAACCTAGGGTTATGTTCTGTTGCAGTATTCACACAGAACGAAACCTACAACAGAGAAAAGCGAAACAGCTTGGAGCAGCAATGCGCCCTGAAGTTTTAACCAGGAATGTTAAATCCTAACCCTTAGCACTATTCTCAATGTGCTGCAATTCCCACTGGTGACATAAATCACACCATAACGCATGAGGGTTAGTGAACATTTAGAAGGAAAGGAAAGGGTTGTTTCACTTATTAATGAGCAGATTTCTAGAGGATACCATTCCTCATACAATTCAAACAGAAAAGGATGTCGGTAAAGCAAGGCTTTTGAGAACAGATCACTATTTAAAAAGGTAAAGGTTGCGCAAATCTAGTCAATTATTTTCCCTTCCCCAAGCCCCGGGCTCCAGCTCAGTAGCAGGTCAGATCCACCACTGGCGCTTGCCCAGGCTGCTGGAGGACGGGCTGCTCGAAGAAGTCTTTGAGCAGCCTGTGCAAGCGGCGGTGGCGGATCAGATCCACCACCACTGCTTGCATGGGCTGCTGGAATGTTTAAAATGCCTTTAAGCAATGGAATAAAAGCCTCCATTGCTTTAAGGTACTTTAAACTTTTTGCGCCGCCCCCTCGCCCCTCGCCCCCCCCGACCTGCATCCGCATATCGCAGATTTTCAATCAGCGTGGATCAGACGGGGGGTTACTGAACCAATTTATCTATTTGCATTGTTACATGCTTTCAAACTGCTACGTTGGAAGGAGCTGGGACAAGCAACTGGCATTCACCCCATCACGTAGATTCTGGTTGGTTGGAGAGACAGACCGACCGACCAGATGGATGGGAGGATGGATGTTTGTTTTTCCCATCTAAATTTAACTCTACTGTTGGCTTGCTCTGAAGCACAACTCTGAGTGGTGGTTTTGGTCTCGAAAACCTTTACAGCTAGGATTCATTATAAGAACAGCTGTTCAACTGGAATATATGGACTTGAGTTTGCTTTCCCCTCCTCCTTGTCCTCTCTGGGCCACTTCAGTTAGAGAGCAAAGAAAGAAAAGAAAAGAAAGAAAGAAAGAAAGAAAGAAAGAAAGAAAGAAAGAAAGAAAGAAAGAAAGAAAGAAAGAAAGAAAGAAAGAAAGAAAGAAAGAATGAATGAATGAATGAATGAATGAATGAATGAATGAATGAATTATCTTATGTCCCTGTACAGTTCCTACCTTTCTAACCATGGTCAAGTCCGGCTGTTTGGTCCATGTCATATTGTAAATGTCGTAAGATTCCATGGAGATGAGCTCCCGTTCTCCATCCTCACCACCCAGAACGTATAACACACCTTCAATTTCGACCAAACCGAAGTTGTGCCGTGCCTGTCGGAAATCAGCAACACGTGTGAAGTTTGCTTATGCAATTCTGACTGCAGCCGCCATCCTAGTTTTGGCTTAACTCATATGAAACATACAGGAAGAGTTTATAAGGCATTTCATAAGCCAAGAAGTTATTATGAATACGCTTCTGCAGAATGGGGTCCGAAGTCACACCAGCAAATTGCCCCCCCGGTGGTTACACAACTTTTAATCACTTTGCTGTCCTGCTTTGTTGTCATGTGGTATTTATTGCAGATTGTGTGTTCCAATGTGTTTTCAGGTTACCAAATCATTTGGTGCCAGATTATTATTCATCTTGAGCACTGCGAGCTCATTATTTCTTTCCCCCCCCTTCATTTCTTTTAAACAATACATCAATACGTTGGGAATATGGTGGTTTCCTTTTCTTCTATCTTCCCAGCACCTCAGGAAACAGTGCATTGTAGTCAACGGGTACTTCCCGACCCACTGAAGACCCATGTCAATAAATGCCTGTGTTGTGTCATTACAGTCGTGACCAACTCTTCGTGACTCCATGTCCATGGAGTTCTCTTGGCAGGAATACCAGAGTGGCTTGCCAGTTCTTAACTCCAGGCGCCTACAGCACCTGGTATTTCCTGGTGGTCTCCCATCCAAGTACTAACCAGGGCCGACCCTGCTTAGCTCCAGAAATCAAGCAAGATCGGATGTGCTTAGGGCATCTAGGCAGCTCTAATAAATGCCTAGAGCTTCTTATTCACAGAGTTTGACAGAAGTTAACTGACACATCAACACAAATGCAGTGGAAACAAATTTTAGAACACACCTTAAAAGGACAGGCACAATGAGAGTAGTTCACAAAAGTTGTGATAAGATTGTCCGCAACATTTTTTCAAAGAGATCCGAAACAAAAAAAAGTAGAAGTCTGTGGTCAAAGAGAAATGACTCACAGGTGGCACACTTGCCGGGTATAGAATCATAGAATCAAAGAGTTGGAAGAGACCTTGAGGGCCATCCAAGTCCAACCCCCTGCCATGCAGGAACCCCCATCACAGTACTCCCAACAGACGGCCATCCAGCCTCTGCTTAAAACCTCCGAAGAAGGAGACTCTACCACCTTCCAGACAGCTCTAACCGTTATGAAGTTCTTCCTAATGTTCAGATTGAATCTCTTTTCCTGCAGGGTAAATGATGTGCTAACGGCCACGCACCATGTGACTGCAGATTTATGATATAAACTCAATGGGAGATAGGGAGGCAACATTAGGTGTGACTGCGGCCAGGTATGATCAACGCAAAACTGAGCTACAGAACATTACCAAGGAAGCGGAGCTGCTAGAAACCAAACATAAACTCTCACCTCTATCATTGGCGGCAAAGGACTCCACGAGTTGGTATCTGGATCATACTTTTCTCCAGAGCATAAAGTCGCTTTGTTTTCATCTTGACCTCCAAGGACAAAGAGGAATCCTTCTGCAAAAGAGAGTCCACAGAAGGATTTTAAAATGCAAGAAGCCCTAGTGGCAAATATAACTGGCCGAAGGAGAACATCAAGAAGAGCCTAGTTGGAAGAGTTATGTTTGCTTCAGAGCCGTATTTCACACAGCGACCCGTCCAGGGCCGCAAGGACGTCCAAAGGCAGGACATGGAAGGAAACTGCCCTATGATGCTTCTTTGACAACTGGTGTTCTGGCTACAGCGACACATGCCTTAGTTCCTGCCTGCTTGGTTTGGTGCCATGAGCTGCATGTGGGGCTGCCTTTGAAGAGTGTTCAGAAACTTCAGCTGCTTCAAAATGCTGCAGAGAGAGTGCTGACTGGTCCTGGTTGCAGAGAGCATACAACTTCCTTACTTTAACAGGCTCGCTGGTTGTCATAGACCAGGCATGTCCAAACTTTGGCCCTCCAGATGTTTTGGACCCTCACTCTTATCCTTCTGTCACAGATGGAATGATTTTTCAGGCAGGCATTGAAGCAGGGGGCAGGGGTCCCAGGAATACTATATTTATTGATTTTAGAGATGTTTTAATTTTTCAAAGACATTTTAACATTGTTTTGAATTATAGTTTAATAACAATACACATTTTAATTGCTTTTAGTACAGCTTTAATGGTATTTTAAAATCTGTTTATCACCCTGATTTCACTGTTGCAAGCTGCTTTGCCCCCCCCCATGAGGTGAAAGGTAGCATATTAATAATACAAACAAATAAATATTCAATGGTATAATCTCTTTGAATACAAGAGGTCCGCCAAAATGTATAGCATTCTAACTGGGCAGTATTCACAAAGAAATAGGGCTTACTGATGTAAGAGAGGGCAGGGCCCCAGACTAGGAATGGGCATTTCGTTTCGGAACCAGTAAGTTACGAAACGAACCACGAGAGCTCAGGTGGTCCTCGGAACTGGCCGATACACGCAGATCCGACTGCTTTACCTTTCTCTGTCTCGCGCAGGGTTAAAAACCAATGAGGAAGCATGCTGTGATGTTATCTTTCCTGCTTAGTGCAGCTGGCCAATCAGAGAGTGAGGCAGGATGATGCCTGTCTCTGCACAGCTCCTGATTGGCCAGAATCACAGATCTAGCACAGATGACATCACAGCATGCTTCCTCCTTGGAGTTTAACCCTGCACAAGACAGAGAAAGGTAAAGCAATTGGATCTGCATGTATCAGCCTGTTCCGAGGACCACCTGGGCTTGTGTGGTTCACTTCGCTACTGGTTCTGAAACAAAATGCGCATAACTCAGCTCCCTTACTCCCTAATGTTTCCAAATTTCAGGAGGTTCCCTAAAATCGCTTTCTTAAGATACCTACTACTTTGGTGCCCCTAAAGTAAGTAATTTTTGAGTGTATGTTTTTTAAAAAATATGCATTCAAAAATTATTTTAATTAATGCAATCAAAATTTGCTTACCTTTGGACTCCAAAGTAGCAGAGGTACCTTACTGAAGTGATTTTAGGGAACCCCTGAAATCTGGCAAGATTTAAGGGTAAAGGAACTTAGTGATGAAGCTCTAAAGGGGCTGGGGGGTAGTACTGGCAACTGTGCATGGTCTGTGAAGGGAATCAGGGAGTTTACTCTATGGTATTAACTCCCTAATTGCCTCCACACTCCCAGCACACGTTGCCAATTGCTACCCCCAGCCCCTTTAGAGCTTGGCCGTTATACGGTATATACTTGAGTGTAAGGAATAAAAAAACACTCGGCTTATACTCAAATCAATAAATTTTCCCGTTTTGGGGGGTAAAATTAGGCCCTTGGCTTATACTCAAGTCGGCTATACAGGTAAGTCTTTGTACTTTGTCCTCCATGTGGTTTCATCTTTCAGCCACTCCAGGGCAAACAGCCTATATTACAAGGAAGATGGGTATATGATGGCACTTTGGTTTCGTTATCATAAAGTGGTAGTTTTACATGATTTTGCTTGGGCACAAGGCAGCACAAGGCAGGAAAAATATTGACTAAGCAAGATTCCAGCCACTTCAAAGTGAAACATTCCTGTATGTACATGTTTAGTAAGTCCCTGCCAAATACCAAATAGCATGTCGAAGGCTCTAAAAATGTCTCAAAGGTATTACTCTTGGCTATGAATTTTGAAGTTGCTTCTTGGAAAGCAACCTGGAACCCCATACTTGATACACTCCAGAAAGCGTCAAGGAACACTGGTTTTCCTGTCTCATGCACACTATAAACCCAGACACATAGGTATCAATAACAAGAAAGAGGAGAGAAAAGCCACCTCCGCTGGTATGGACACGTCCCCAGAGCAGAACCTTACACTGTGTTGCCCAAATGGCTTACCCACCTAAAGGCCAATGGCTGGTGGCCACATGGGCAACCAAAACAGAGATGGCAGGGTAATGTCAATAAGGACATGCAAATTGTCAGTCCTTACAGAGGCAGTTAATTACATAACGTGGCATTTCAGGATCGGAAAAGGGCCTGCACCTAAAATGCTAGGAAGAAGAGTAAGTCAACCACTTTGCCAAAGGTGGTCTCCCTTAACCACTTGGCTTGGTAAACAGTATAAGCGTGTGATGCACGGACTCTTTTGCATTACAAACAAATGATTCTCCTACCTGCTGAAAGCACACTGTGATTTATCCGCGGCATACTCATAGGGGCCAGCTCTATCCACAGCTGCCGATTAGGATCATAAAGGGGACACATGCACCGCATCGCTGCGGAGGGGTTCCGAGACCTGAACAGGAGAGAAGGAGCCAATTAACTCCCCATTGCAGGGCTGAACGTACATTTCCTCTGAATTAGAAATAATGAAGGGTAGCAAAACAGAGACTGATGATCAAATGGTTTCACCTTTATTGAGAAGAACATGCTGCTTGATTCCAACCCGTGTAAGAGGGGAAGCAGGGGAAGCGAGGAGAGAACGGATGGAAAGGGATCTATTGTTTTGATGGAAAACTATTTAGGGTCACACCCCTTTCCTAGCAAAATAAAGGAGTTTGCCCTCAATGTAACATTGAGAGACAACAGAAAGGTGTTTATATAAGTGGAGTCATATATACAAAGGGGCAGGGAGAAGTTACATACACAGCAGGTCCCCGGGGAAATTAAAACTATTCTGTGTATTTCAGATCAGAGATGATTATGCTTCAAAAGCACCTATTCCCCTGGCCAGCAAGCAGATTCCTTGTTATGGATAAAGCAAAAGCAGAGTGTTCTGCTTATATACCGCCTCATAGAGCTTAAAACACTTTCTGGGCGGTGTACAAGTAACTATGCAGACTACCTTCTGCCACAGACACCGCCTCCCGCAGGAAGGAGGGTACTTGGGGAAAGCAGGACAATGGAAGCAGAACTATGTAGAATTCATGTCCAAAAGTGAAATTATCCCTCCTTCACAAGAAAAAAGAACTATGCTCGTTCCCTCAGTTTGACAGCACTACAAATGAGCTGGATTCAATGAAAACACGAAAAAGGGGACTGTTCCGGTTTTTGTTGTACAAAGGCATACAGAAGAGATCACACAGTGGTGCATAACAAGCATGTGTCTACAGCATGTGTTATGCTCCTACTTGCACAAGAGATTGATGAAGGGTGGGGAGTTTAAATTCCATCTTTCTCGTGTCACCCTGTGGGGCCAAGTTTAAGACAGGCCTTTTAGTGAGAGAACAGCTTCTGTCCATGGAATTGCCTCTCGGGTTCAATTGGCCACTGCACCCCATCAAAGGACAAACATACACAGCATAGAATCATCATAGAATGAAAGAGTTGGAAGAGACCTCAAGGGCCATCCAGTCCAACCCCCTGCCATGCAGGAACCCCATCACAGTATTTCCGACAGATGGCCATCCAGCCTCTGCTTAAAAACCTCCAAAGAAGGAAACTCCACCACCCTCCTTTGTGGCAGCATATTCTACTGCCGAACAGCTCTAACTGTCATGAAGTTCTTCCTAATGTTCAAATGGAATCTCTTTTCCTGTAGTTTGAAACCACTGCCCCGAGTCCTAGTCTCTGAAGCCATGGAAAACAAACTTGTTCCCTCTTCAATGTGACATCCTTTCAAATATTTAAACATAGCTATCATATCCCCCCTCAGCCTTCTTTTTGAAAGGCTAAACATTCCCAGTTCCCTAAGCTGTTCCTCATAAGACCTTTATTCCTGACCTTCAGTCATCCTGGTCGCCCTCCTCTGTCAACGTCGTATTTAAATTGAGGCGCACAAAACTGGACACAGTACTCCAGGAGGGGTCTGACCAGAAATGAACTACAGTCTATAGTAGCCATCCTCAACCTTTTAATGTGTGTGTGTGTGTGTGTGAGAGAGAGAGAGAGAGAGATAGAACACTGTATGTTTCCATCTATAAAATGCTCCTCATATATACGACAACCCCACATTTGCAACACAAAATTACTGATCTCTCCTCAGCTTACATCCGTGTATAAGCCAACTCTCAATTTTTTAGTGTGGTTGACCCTCAGTTTAGATAAAAAATATAGTCTTATATACAGGAAAATACTCTGTGTGTGTGTGTATGTAAAATTATTATTATTATTATTATTATTATTATTATTATTATTATTATTATTATTATTATTATTATTATTATTATTATTATTATTATTATTATTGCCACAGCCATAAGCATTATGGGAAAGAAATGCAGACCAAATCAGGATGGGGTAAGTCTTATAAGGAACCTTGTAAGGTGGTGTGTGAAGAACTGTTTCCTGTCTGAGGCACCCTGTGGAGGGTTTACAGCAATGCCCTCAGCCTTGAGGTGGGTGAAGCTGTGCTACCCACTCTTACTTTTTTTTTACTACCATCTTCTCTCCCCTTCTTCCCTCTCCTCTAAGCACTGCTATTGACCATCCCCACTGCTGTGGCCTACACAGACTGAGGAGGTCCTTCCCTGTAATGAAACCAGAGCATCTTTACACCGAATGGTGGCTCTGCAGAAAACCAGACCAGCACCTTTGTGGAGCTTGCGTTTCTTCTCAGGAAGAGTATTTGGCAACTGGGGGTGGGGGTGGGGGGACAGGGACCACAGAAAAAGGTTGCATGTAATGGAAAGAGAGACTGTAGGAGCAGCAGCCACTAGTAAGTGAAACATGGGGGAAAGATTAGGCCAGTGATGGCAAACCTTTTAGAGAGTGAGTGCCCAAACTGCAATTCAAAATCCACTAATTTTTTACAAAGTGCCAATACTGCAATTTAATCTGAATACAAGTGGCTGTGAAGGAGCGATGTTGGGTGCCCACAGAAAGGGCTCTGAATGTCACCTTTGGCACCCGTGCCATAGGTTCACCAACACTGGATTAGGCTACAGGGCCCAAGGGAGCAGCTGGACCATTGGCCAGTAATGGCATTACACTACTCAAAGCAGCTGCCTTATGGAGCCCAAGGGTAGGGCCAGCCCTAGTGGTCGAATAGTTCAGTGGTGAGGCATCTGGCAATGGAGCCAGAGGTCAGATGTTCGATTCCCCACGGTGCTTCCTTGACAGGGGCTGGGCTCCATGATCCACAGGGTCACTTTCCAGCTGTCTGGCAGTGAGAGATGCTGCCCCAAAGGAGGGTGGTGGAGTCTCCTTCTTGGGAGGTTTTTAAGCGGCGGCTGGATGGCCCCCTGTCAGAAATATTGTGATGGGGTGCCTGCATGGCAGGGGGTTGTACCGGATGGCCCTCGAGGTCCCTTCCAACTCGTATGAGCCTGTGATTGCATTCCACGATGAAGCAGGTGACTGATCTCAAGCGCAACCAAGCACCAGGCCCTTGAGCCCTGCTGAAATCTCAGCCTCCCCAATGAGCACGTTGGATCCCACCACCTCTTATTAGGAAGAGCTGAAAAGCTGCCCCTAAGCCACTCACACTCGTTCTTCACCGCCAACCGTCACAATACACTCCGAATATCCTCTGGGTTTGAAAGAAGCCAGCATTGCCTCCCCACCCTGTTGGGGCGGAGTGAGGGGGATATTGCTACATTCTCTGACAATCTCCCGTACCAAGGGCTCTCTCATCATCTGCTCGCGCAAGTAGGCCGAGTCGAGCCCGGACACCCAGACGGCCGACATGGCATCCTTCATGTGGACCTGGTGGGACGGAAGGAGATGTGGAAAGAACAAGATCACAACAAATGTGTGAGAACACAGCTTCACAGGAGGCATCGGGTGCCGTGCTTTAATCTAAGCCCATTGGGCAAGAGAAGCAGGGGACGAGGGGAAGAAAAGATTGCCCACTGAATCGTTTAAGCAAATTAATGAATACAGTGGCACCTTGTATAAAGGAATTAATTCGTTCCAAATGAAATTATGTTAAGCAAATTTTCCTTTATACAAATTCCCATAGGAATGCATTGAAAATGGAGTGATCCCATTTTTATGTTGTACGAATTCGCCCCATAGACAATTATGTTAAGCAAATTTCCCCTATCTCTGGAATTTTTTATGTTGTACAAATTTTATGTTATACAAGCTGTTTGTTATACATTGCACGGGGGCGGGGGGGGGAGAGTAAATATTAGGTAGCTTATACACAGACACAATTTAGAAAAATTCCTCCAAGACATTGCAAAAGGAAAAAGGAAAAAAAATTGTTCTGCTTGTATATCACTCCACAGTGATTAAAGCATTCTTTGGGTAGTTTACAATTTATTTTATGCAGGCTACACAATCCCCCCACCCCCCTGCAAGATGAGTATTCATTTTACAGACCTCGGAAGAATAGAAGGCTGAGCCCACAATCAGCCAGGTACCTGGGATTGAACCCCAGGTCATAAGCAGAGCTTTGGCTGCAGTACAGCTGTTTAACCACAGTGCCACGAGGCTACCCTCCTTCCAAGTCAGAACAGTCATGCAGTTGTGGTCCAAAAAAACCACCACCCCAAAATGGTGAAAAATACATAGGAACTTCCATGTGGGAGTTAAAAAAGGGGGGGGCGGAGTGGAAATGCTGGAGGAAGGGCTGTAACCTGCAGGGTGCAATGCTCCCCCCGCCCCCCGGAATAGGAAAGAGGATCTTGTGCCACTTGCACATACACTGCTACCACACATGAGGCTGTGTTGATGCATTAGACCTGCCTCCCCATGATGCAGAAGCAAGGTCACATTCATGCATTCACTCAGTCGCTCATTCATATACCACTAGCTTAGTGCAAAGCACAACTCTAAGTGGTTTACAACAATACAGTGGTGCCTGTAGATACGAAATTAATTCATTCCTCGAGACGCTTCGTAAATGGGAAATTTTCGTATCATGGATTCAAATGGGGCACAATGCACCCTGGGAATTGAAGTCGTCTGAAAATTTTTGTATCTCGAGTCTTCCCATAGTGATTTTTTGTATCTCGGTTTTTTTTGGAAGTTTTTTTTTTTTCAGACGGAAGTCCTTTTTTTCAGATGCACTTCTGGACGGACTTTCTTTCGTATCACGATTTTTTCATTTCTAGAGACAATTGCACCTAGAGATACTACTGTACAATCTACCAGTGACGCCACCACCTAACATTAAATATCTCAAAGGAAACAAGCAGTACAGTGGTCCCCCACCCATTCGTGGTTCATATACTGTGGTCCAGCTATATCGCAGGCCACAGTATATGAAAAAAGCCCACCTGGGGTAAGAGGGGAAAGGCATGCTTCAGGCCTCCCTTGTTTACCCCAGGACTGGCGCTGCCCCAAGTGGGCCTGTGAGGGCCTTCCCGAGCCTTCTGGAGGCCCCCAAAGGCCCGTGAAGGCCGTTCCAGGCCCGTTTGGGCCAGCACCAGGCTGGGGGTAAGTACAAAAGCCCCCAGCTAGGCACCCCAGGCCCAACCAGACCTGTATCCGCATATCACGGATTTTCAATTATTGCGGGTCGGGTTGGGTCCCTAACCCCCGCGATAGATGGGGGATCACTGTACATACAAACCCCAAATGACAGCGACACTGGGAGCAAGCATATAACGGCTTAAGACAGGATACTTTTGAATGCCTCTTGAAACAGGACAGTCTTAGTATCCTTTTAAAGGCTGGAAGGGGGCCTGGCATACTTCTGCCTGGAACTCATTCCAAACACCACAATTCTATGTTCATGAACTGATGGAATATTCTGCTCAGTATGATTTCGTATGTCTAGCTTGCAAGTGGCAGGATTCATAGCAATTGAAAAAGAAGCCAGGGGATCAATCACACAGGCAATTAGGACCAGAACTGGAGAACCTTCAACCACTCATCCTTCCCAGAGTTGCACACTTTTTGTTTTATGAATTTATTCAAACCAGGACTACGTAAACTGATAAAGCACAGAATGATATATATATAATTGGGAAAAAGCATGCCTATGTGCTAAACTGGCTCAACTATTATGTTCTGCTATTAGCAGCTCTTCTTGGTGCAGAACCTGGAGTGTTAACCTTTTCAGGCCCTGCATACAACCCACAGATGTGTGCAGAGGTCAGATCCTGCTAAAATGTTTGCTAAAACTTACGAGCAATGCCCGCCCCAAATGCAGAGTGTTTCAAGTGCTCAATCATGATAAAAAGTCAATTCTAGACAAGACTGTCTGTATTTTCAAACTGGGTACCTTTCTTAAATCAGGATCGTGGGAGATCCACCGAACCACGGCGTCAAACACATGTCTCTCGTTCCCGACATTCAACTTCTCCAAAGACAGAACCTCTTTTAGCTTCTGAAGGCTCAGTTCCAGGAACTCCTCTGTATTGCTCACATCCCGGAAGTGTGTTTCCAGGTATTCGGAGGCCAAATAGTGAACGTGGTGCAAACGGTAGAGCAAGGCAAAGTCCCGGATTCCAATACAGTTCTCAGCAGCAATGCAACCCTCCAGGAACTCACAGCACAGCGCCTTGAGGTCTGTCAGCAGCAACAGGTCGGCCGTTTGTAAGACATCTTGGATCGTGTCTTCACTGAGTCTGATCTGAAAACGCAGAGGGGTTTTGGGGTGGGGTGGGACAGAAGATAATAATTAGAGTAGTGAATTCTGCTGAAAGAAATCTAGATATGGTCAGCCTGTTCCAAGGACCACCTGGGCTTGCATGGTTCATTTCATAACCTACTGCTTCCGAAACAAAATGCCCATCCCTACTCAGGACCACTGGCTGATGTGCCTTAGGATCAAGAAACAGCCAAAACCGTGGTTTGTGTTTTGTTCTGATTCCATTGAGAACCCCTAATGTGTTGGAGGCTTCGGTGAGCATATGGAGATCATGTCCTTATGAAAGAAGCATCCATTGCCTCCTAATGGGGCCAAAATGATGAATAAGCACAGTAAGCAACATCTGCATTATGGCTGCTGAAAACATTAAGATGCTTGGGATGAAGAAATCCCTGAACAACAAAAGACAACTGATGCTGGGCTTTTTTATCCTGCCCCATCCCCTTCCCCTGGGAATTGGGGAGGGGAACACACAGGCTGCAAGAGATAGTTGAAATCTGGGGAAACGGTTTATATAAATGTTCTAATGAGAATACTGTAGGACATCATCTATGTCATATAGACTGTTGGCCTCCTCCAGCAAAAACCCTTGTTCTTGTCGGACGCAACCAGAAGCTCAACATATATCGGCGAGTAAAGCATAATAAATGTTAACTGATCCCAAGCACACGCTCTGGCTCAGGACCACCAAAAATGCCTTGGAAGTCCAGGCTAAAGTCCACCTTATCTATCATTCTGTAAAAAAATCCAGGAGCTTGTGCCAGGCATTGGAAGGCCACAGAAGAGTGTATCAGGTTCATAGCTGCATCGCTGGTGGATGAGCGGCTCCAGTCTACCCATTCTTTTCTTAAAAGAAACAGAGGTGGAAATTATGTCTAGAATTCCAACCATAAATAAAGAGGTAGGGTTGATTTTCTCAATACAAACCTGGCCACTGAAGATGTAGTCCACTATCTCTTTCATCGTGTCAACAGGAATGCCTTTAAGTTCAATTTTATAGGTGGACCCATCATCCTTTGGAGGATTATAGTTAAGTTTTGTTCTGAAATCAGAAGACATGGTTTGTTTTAAAAAGCAGCAAAAGAAAGAACATACAGTGTAAAACCCCTCAGCTTTCAACAGCAGGTGTTGGCTGTATACCCATTAGTTTATGTCCTGTTATTTCATAGAATCATAGAGTTGGGAGAGACCTCACGGGCCATCCAGTACAACCCCCTGCCATGCAGAAACCCCCATCACAGTATTTCCGACAGATGGCCATCCAGCCTCTGCTTAATAACCTCCCAAGAAGGAGACTCCACCACCCTCCGTGGCGGCATATTCCACTGCCGAACAGCTCTAACCATCAGGAAGTTCTTACGAATGTTCAAATGGAATCGCTTTTCCTGCAGTTTGAAACCATTGCCCTGACTCCTAGTCTCTGAAGCCATGGAAAACAAACCTATTCCCTCTTCAATATGACATCCTTTCAAATATTTAAACACAGCTATCATATCCCCTCTCAGTCTTCTTTTTGAAAGGTTAAACATTCCCAGTTCCTGCCTAAGCCATTCCTCATAACACATTTCTTCCAGACCCTCAGTCATCCTGGTCGCCCTCCTCTGGTCCCAACTCAAGGTTGTCAAGATCCTTTTTACATTGAGGTGCACAGAACTGGACACAGTACTCCATGTGGGGTCTGACCAGAGCAGAATAGAGTGGTAGTATCACGGCCCTTTATCAAGAGATGGTGCAATCTGATTATTGTGTTAGGCTAGGTCTTAAAAAAATATGGATTGTGGACTCCTTTTGGCCACACAACTAAGGACTGGCCTTGGATCTTGATATAATCTTAGAATCATAGAATCATAGAGTTGGAAGAGACCTCAATGGCCATCTAGTCCAACCCCCTGCCATGCAGGAACCCCATCACAGTATTTCCGACAGATGGCCATCCAGCCTCTGCTTAAAAACCTCCAAAGAAGGAGACCCCACCACCCTCCTTTGTGGCGGCATGTTCCACTGCTGAACAGCCCTGACCATCAAATGGAAGCTCTTTTCCTGTAGTTTGAAGCCATTGCCCAGAGTCCTAGTCTCTGAAGCCATGGACATCTGAAGCCACTGTGTGAACGTTTCCTGCCAAGTTTGATTGCCCATCGGAGCCAGTCTTCATAGACTGTGAGTGTAGATACCTCAAAAAGCCTAAACTAGAACCCAGGCCTTCTTATCAGTGGCTCCCTCCTTACGAAATGTTCTCCTTCAGGAGTTCTGCCAGACACCCACACTTTGTGCCTTTATGACGATGCTGAAAGCTGAGCTTTTTCATGAAAGCTTTTGGGGAAGCTCTTCCCAATTAACTGGGACAATATTGTATGATGTGAAACTGTTATATCTGTCTTGTCCTGTTTGTCCATATGTACGGAGAATGTAATCCTTTAGCAGTGCATTTCATAATACTGTATATGCTTCTTTTTTCATAATATATGTTTCTATTTTTCAAAAAAATGTACACCACCCAGAGTAGCAATTTTGTTAGATGGCTGCTATAGAAATCGTATGAATGAATATCAATGTGTAAAAGGCGAAAGATTTATACGATCTGAAGAGAAACCAAGCTCTCCCATTAAAGCACCCCAAATTTGGAGAGGTTTGGGGTATGGGGAGCTGAATTATTCAAAACCAAATGGGGTGCCCCCAAGCAGAAAAACTTTGGTAATTTTAAAGTCCTTTGAAAATAGTGATCCTGGGCACATACCTGAAAATCGCTATGGACCTCCCTCAAGCTCTCCCCTCGAGGCACCCCAAATTTGGAGAGGTTTAGAGTACAGGGAGGCGAGTTATTCAATGCCAAATGGGGTGTCCATAGGAATACGTTGGGGTTTTTTTTTTTTGGTTGCCTTGGGAACGGGGGAGTGGTTTCTCTGCTTCTACGCCTCATGGCACCAGGGTATATAAGCAAGGCACTGGTTTCACTTCTGGGAGTTGTCTATTAGGGGCACCCCATTTGGCATTGAATAACTCAGTCCCCCATGCCCCAAACCACTCCAAATTTGGGGTGCTTAAAGGGGAGAGCTTGAGGGAGGTCCACAGCAATTTTCATGCGGCTAGCTGCCCGGAACAGTATTTCGAAGCACAGAATTTGCTTACAACTTTTCCAGGGGGCACCCCCTTTGAAGTTTAAAAATCTGCCCCCCCAAAACCCTGAATCTCACCAAATTTGTAGGGCTTAAAGGGGAGAGTCCAAGGAAGGTATGCACCGAATTTGGTGCCTCTAGGACCCAAGTAATAGAGAAACAAATCAGTTCACTGCCATTTCGTTTTGTACGGATTTTTTTAAAAATTCATTACTAACAAAACGAAACGAAGCGGGGGATAACGAAATGAAACACAACTTTTCCATTTCATGCCCATCCCTTATCCCATCCCTCCACCAAATTTGCATACAATCTTAGGCCCCAGAGGCAGTTTTGTTCTGTTAGCCACTGTGGGAAAGGAACGTTGAACAAGTGGAACCTCAGTTTGATCCAACAAAGCAGTTCTTCTGATCACCACACAGCCTTTGAAGTTAAGTGGCAAAGGCACAGTTGTGAATGCCATCTGATCACAGCAAGGTACGGATCCTATGGCAAGACCTCTGCAGTTATCCTGTCCCATGTAAGTAACTTCCTGCCTAAGGAGGGCTATCATAGCCACCCTGAATAAGCTTCCTGGGCCAAACAGAAACGCTTATGACCATAAATAACCAACCCGGGAGGAACAGCAAGTGGAAACATGCTTAGGATTAAGGATTTCTTTCTTACTCTCATTCCACTTATTGAAAAGTACTGTAAGTACAATTAATGTGAGTAGTAACTGGCTGCTTTTGAAAAAAGACTTCCCCAGGCTTGAAATAGTAGGCTGGGGAGTAAGTTGCTTGGAGGACAAGTAAGGACCTCACCTACTCCTCCTTGCAGAGAAGGAAGATTCTTTTAATGGCAAGGATGATGGGGGGAGGGGCAATTGTGAATCTCCAACATTAAAAAGAAGGACATCTTCAAGCGGGGGAAACACCTTCCTGAAATCAGACCCTTGCCTATTCTCAAGACCAGGCTTGGGGGGGGGCACTCATTCAGACACGAAAGAGTTAACTAAAGGGATTGGATCAGGAAGCATAATCAATCTGATGCTGCTTTGTGGACTGGTGAAATCTGATTCATCACCCAAACAACTCTGCAAAGCAGGGTGTGAGCCGGTGCATAAAGAGGTGTACAGAAGCCATATCATGATGAAACCTGCATTTCCCCATCGGGGCTGGGTCCTTACCAAACAGGAAATGCAAAATACAAAAAACGATATGGAAAAGAAAGTGTTTACATAGTCAAGTGTGCACAGATCTACATATGCCTCAAGGAAACATTCCCTGAGTCAGCATAAAGCCATCACTTAAGGATCTTGAAAAGAACGAGGGACCTTTTTCCAAGCAAACATATCATCAAATAGAAAAAGACATGGAATTAATACCCCCAAACACCTCTTGTAGAACCTGTTTAGGTGGTATATTTTGAAGGAAGCAACTGGGAACCCCAAGACATCAGATGGCCATTTTCTCCACCACAGAGGAGGAATGAATTAATCATCTTGGCTTTTTACATGTTTACTGTGTTTAATCATGTCTAAGACCAAACTACACAGCAGGTCCATGTCTTTAAATGTGGTCCTCCACCTCTTCTAAGGGAAAAAAAGAGGGTAGCATGCAACTGAAACCACAAAGAGAGCATCCAGAGGAAAAACATTAAGACCATTCTCTGTCTATCTATCTCTCTACCTTTCATAGCCATATCCAGCTAGAGATGTAACATTTCTAGAAATGGTGAAGCCACGCATATGCATGTGCTATACTCTCCTACAAAGCACATTGTCTGTGAGAAATCCCACCAACTTCAGGAATGGATTTAGTGGATTTGCATTTAAAGACACTATCATCTACCCCTGGTTTCATTCAAAGGTGAGGCAGCTATCTTCATAGATGTCTCCACTGCTAAAATGTTGATTCCTGTGTTTATTTCAGATCAACAGCTAAGAACATTTATTTATACCTAGTCAAATACTTCTACAAAATGTATGAGAAGCCAGAGAATTTCTTTCCCATGTTAAGCCTAACTGAGTCTTCAGCATTAATTGCATTGGATAAATGATTTTTAATATAAACTACTGCTAGCCAGCTTATAATGTGTTTTGTTTTTATAAGCCTAAAAGTATTCCTTCTACCACTCTGTTTAGTCAAAAGGCTTTAGAGGTCATTCTATCTTGTATCATAGCACAAAAACGCAGTGCAACAGTACCATCCCATAATGAGACCAGGCTTTGTTTTCCCTACCCTCCCATATCCAGGTCACACCTCATCCTCCGGCAATGCACATGAAAGATAGGAGCCTTCACCACACCCGGCTGCTGAGTGCCAATTTTCTGAGACTTTTTGCTTACCTATTCATTTCCAGGCATTCAGTGTAAAATGAGGGACTCAAAGGAAATAGGAACAAAACATTGCAACATCACTGCATTAAAACCAGGATATTGTGTTCCTAGCTGCCTATATGACCTAAGCACATCCAATCTCACCTGATTTCGGAAGCTAAGCAGGGTCGGCCCTGGTTAGTACTTGGATGGGAGACCACCAGGGAATACCAGGTGCTGTAGGTGCCTGGAGTAGGAACTGGCAAACCACTCCAGTATTCCTGCCAAGAAAACTCCATGGACATGGGGTCACAAAGAGTCAGTGACGACTGCAACGTACATCAGCTGGCCGCATTTTCTGACTTTTAACAGATAGAAGGAAACACTTTCATATGCTCTAAGATTAGGCCCATGACTTATTAGACAAAGGACAAGCCAATGTTGACACAGCTGTCTATGTTCCAAAAGTAGTTCCACCTCTAAATTACAGTGTGTCACCACTGCTACATCTTTTCTTCATAAAACTAAAAGCAGTAGACAGACACTTAGAGGCACATGATACATGTATGCATAAGGATGAGTCACCATATCTTACAGCTTCTTCTGAAGGAACATTTCTCTTTGAAATTCTGTTTTTAAATGAAAACAACTCATGTGCTTACTAGGATGATTGGCTGTTCTGTTGTTATATGGTGTCAAGTTGTCCCTGACATAACGGTGACCCTTCGAGGAAGTTATCTCCAAAATGTCCTGTCCTCATTCTGCCCAGCTCAGCTCTTGTACACTGAAGCCTATCCCTTCTTTTAAGGACTCAATCTATCTCATATTTGGTCTTTCTCTATTTCTGCTGCTTTCCACTTTTCCCAGCTTTATTGTTTTTTTCTAGAGAATCTTGCCTTCTCGTGGAGTGAGAATGTTTTATTCGTTTCGTTATTTGTTTCGTTATGTAACGAAATGAATAACGAACCGCCCCCTCAAAGAAAAACGAAACAAAACAAAACGGAAATTTTTGTTCCATTCCATTTCATTTTCTAATAGGAATGCGTTGAAGCAATGCACCCCTATGGAAAAAAGCCCACAGTTTCCCTCCCAACATGCCGGGTGCGGGAAACTGGGGGATTTTAAAACTTTTTTTTTTTGCTGCCCCAAGCGCCAATCAGCTGTAGCACAGCTGTAGCCTGGGGACTACAAAAACAAAATGTTTAAAAATCCCTCCTTTCCCCCACCCAATGGGGGAAAGGAGGGATTTTCAAACATTTTTATTATATTTTCTTTCTTTCTTTGCCACTCCAAGCACCGATCAGCTGTAGCTGGGGTTTGGGGCGGCAAAACAAAATGTTTACAAAACCCTCCCCCCTCCCCAGCTGATGGGGTGGGGAGAAAGGAAGGAATGATTTAAAAAAAATTCTTCTTTCTTTTTGCCACCCCAAGCACCGATCAGCTGTAGCTCGGGCTTGGGGTGGCAAAAAAATGTTTAAAAATCCTGCCCTTTCCCGCGCCTGATCAAGTTACACAAGCACCACACACACAGAGTACACAAAAAACGAAATGAAACGAAAAATGAATTTCTTTAAAAAAAATTGTTTCAAACAAATGAAATGAAACTGAACTGAATGGAACAAAAAATTAAACAAAATGCTATTTTAGCATTTTGAGTCCATCTCTAAAATCATAAGAACATAAGAAGAGCCATGCTGGATGAGGCCAAATGGCCATCTAGTTCAGCTTCCTGTATCTCACAGTGGCCCCACCAGATGCGTTTGGGAGCGCATGAGACTAGATATCTGTCTCCTGATACCACTCCCCTGCACCTGGTCCTTGAAGGACCCCGGTTTTAAGCCTGGAGATGACACATCTCCATCTTGGTTTGTAACCTGTGATGGACTTTTCCTTCAGGAATCTGTCCAATCCCCTTTTGAAGGCATCCAGGCCAGATGCCATCACCACATCCTGTGGCAGGGAGTTCCACAGACTAACAACACGCTGGGTAAAAAAAATATATATTTTCTTTTGTCTGTTGTTACTCTCCCAGCCTTCAATTTGAGTGGATGTCCCCTAGTTCTGGTATTTTGTAAGAGGGAGAAGAGTGTCCATCTGTCCACTTTACTCATGCCCTGCATTATTTTATATGACTCAATCAAGTCAACTTCAGTTTCAACATTTTTGCCTCCAGTGATAGGCCTGGCTTCATTTGTTTGCCTTTCTGGCTGTCCAGAGTATCAGCACAGCTCTTTTCCAGCACTGCATTTCAAAGGAATCATTTCCTCCCTCCCCTGTCAGCTTTTGTAATAGCCCAGCTTTCACACCCATACACGGTGATCAGAAATACCACAGTCTGGATGATCTTGGCTTCCATTACTTCAGAATAACTCACTCTCCAAAGCCACAACTATTAGTCACATACCAGAAGTTTGCATACGCAGCCAAAAGGAATTTTTAAAAGTCTGAAGACAGCACCTGACATTATTACTTAGGCAGTTTACCAGGACATCCAACACAATAAGTTCTGCCTCATAGATCCTCTCCCTGGCCATCCTTTTTCATACAGTGAAAAGAGAAGGACTCACAGAGATTAATTTTTCCTTTCCCAACTCTCTGAACTGCTATTATGCCCAGTTTGCAATTATGGTTTAAGATGACCTGTAGTCAACTGCTAACTGGCCAACTACAAAAGACAGAGCTATCAGAGTGAGAAAAATAGAAGAGGCAGCTGTGTCAGACATATAGAGGATCATGTTAAGACACCTTTGAAAAAATGGAATAAAGAAGAGAAGTTGAGAGATCTATTTTCAAAAGGAAAAACAGGGAAGATGAAAGTGGACATGTATATCCTATTCTGAACAGACTGCATTGAAATTATTGCTCAAAAAGTTTTTTGTGGCTGAAGGACAAATGCAGAGTGTCTGTTCTGGCAGGACAGGGGAAGGAAGTCCTCTGCATCTGTTCCTCTTCAAGCTGATGGATAGGGCTGTGCCATCATCATAATCATCATAATCATCATAATCTTCTTCTTCTTCTTCTTCTTCTTCTTCCTCTTCTTCTTCTTCTTCTGCCTTAACTCACTGAGCTACCAAGGAATTATTTCCTCTTTCCCTCGATGACCTTGGTGTCCCATGTTTCAGAGGCTCTTGGGCCCACAGCTGAGAGTCAGGAGCCATTCCTTTACTGCACACGGTGGGGCAAAAATGGGACGCAACAGGGGCTTTGCAGACTCACAAACTGTAGGCCCATTACCACCTCAGCCAGTACTGACTATACTGATCACCCAGTTTTTCAGGCAGTGGTCTTTGATAGGGTTAAGTTTTCCAGGGTTGTTTGGAATAATTTATTTTTGTTGTTATTCAGTCATTAAGTCGTGTTCGACTCTTTGTGATCCCGTGGACCAGAGCTCTCCAGGCCTTCCTATCCTCCACTGCCTCCCAAAGATTGGGAAAATCCGTGTTGGTTGCATCGATGACACAGTCTAACCATCTCATTCTCTGCCGTCGCCTTTTCCTTTTGCATTCAATCTTTCCCAACATCAGGGACTGGGGCCTCAGCTTCAAAATCTGTCCTTCCAATGAACATCCAGGGTTGGTTTCTTCCAGGATAGATAGGTTTGATCTCCTTGCAGTCCAGGGGACTCTCAAGAGTCTCCTCCAGTACCACAGCTCAAAAACGTCAATTCTGTGGTGATCAGCAATCATCCTTCATTTCATGGCCTAGCTTCCTGTCCAAAATCTCTCTCTCTCCAAACTCTTAATTACAGGCCATAAAGCCATTATGGTGTCCTTAGTAGCAGTTTTGAAGCACTGTTAAATATTATAGTACAGGCTATATGTAGGCAAGACTTTGTGCAGCTGGGACCTGCTCCCCAGCAAATTTGTCTGGTTCTGGGCTTTCACTTCCTTAATTAGTCATGTGGGCTAACAGTCACATCATAGCCATTGGCCTTCCCATCTCCCCCTACTTGCCAGGGGACATTGTGTCCAGTAGCAAACTGCTCAGAATGGAACATGTGTTCAAGAATACACTCCCTAAATACAATCCCGGTGTTACTGATGGGCTTCATGTCTAGAAAGACAGTCATTCAAAAAGGCCCTTCTACTTAATGCAAGTCCAGGCGCTGCTTCCTCAGGCCAGCCTTGCAAGAATACAATCAACATTTCAATTAAAATGTTCCCTACAGCTTACTGCTGCCTTTTCCAATCTTGTTCAGCTTAAGCTCTAGTTCTATGAGTGTGAAAACAAAATCCTGAACTAGATTTGACATCCAAGTTGAATCAGTAATTATCTTCTTTTGAGACCTGATGAAGTAGGTAGAGTTGAGGGACTAGGACTCAGGAAGCATGGGTTCAAATTCCTGTATATATAACTGGTAAAAAAACAGTCCTTAAATATTTGAAAGCCCTCTTAGAGTCACTGTAAGTAAGTTCTGCCTTGACAACATATAACGTAACAGGTATCCTCTCAGGCTAGGGATAAATGTTTGTTTCTCTATCAGATACACAGTAAAAATGATGTAGGGATACAATGTGAAAAAATGCATGTGAAACAATTTAGCTGATGGCTTCTGTGGTAAATAATCAAAAGAGCTTGTTTCAGCAAAAGACAATCTGAAATTTTCTAAAGAAATAGCAAACAAAACCTTGCTATTATCCTGATCCATCTGATACTAAAGACATTTTTAGATGCTTAGCATCAAAACCACAAACACACAAACTTTTGTTCACTAAATATAACCAATGTGGTTGTCAATCCATACAACAGTCAGCATGACTCCAGATTATCCATCAAAAGCGATTCAATTCAAGATTTCATCTTACTCATTTCCTAACGCTCTTGGACTGATATGCAAACAAATAGCCACACCTTTTACAAACACTGATTTGTTCCTTTTGTGGATGATGCTGATGATAAGAAGCAGCATTGTGTCAATGGAAGATTAAGAAATTCATTATTTTTCCAAAACTCATTACAAACTAGCAAAAGGTAAATAAAGACTCCTGGTCAAAACTGACAAAATAGATGCAAAACAAAACAGAAACACATTCCAGAGATGAAAACACTGTGATCTTTAAGGACTTACTGCTGTGGCGCAATGTGAATTTTCATGGAATCTGTCTACCAGTTCATTTTTTCTGGATTTATACTGGTTACAGGAAAGATATTCATGTACATATGTGTGTGTGTGTACAGTGGTACCTTGTATAAAGGAATTAATTCATTCCAAATGAAATTATGTTAAGCAAATTTTCCTTTGTACAAATTTCCCATAGGAATGGATTGAAAATGGATTAATTAATCCCTAATCACAACCGTTTTTCTGCTGTATGGATTCACCCCATAGGCATTTCCGTTAAGCGATCCCCCATCTCCGGAAATGTTTTCCTTTAAGTGGATTTTCTGTTAAACAAACCGTTTGTTATATGTGAGGCCACTGTGTTTGTTTGTTTGTTTGTTTGTGTGTGTGTGTGTGTGTGTGAGAGAGAGAGAGAGAGAGAGAGAGAGTAACCTGATCATGTTTATTGTAATGTATACAGTATATGCAGGTCATAAAGTATACAGTACTACCAGGTACATGCCTGGTAGTGGGGAGGCTAAAAAATCTTGTAAATAAAACAAACAAACACACAAGCAATTCTGATTCATATTTTTTTTCTGTTTCTGAGCCGGTTATCTATTAAAAGGAGGCTACACTAGTAATAAAAAGTTTCTGTATTTCTAAATGTTGTACCCAAGAAAAGACGATAATGTCTGGGACGAAAGAAGACATCCAAATTAAGCCTGATACTTGCCCATTCCAAAGGCTACACATCCATGTGTGTAATCAGCACTGTAACACCAGACATCAAAGGAGCCAGCAACAAAGCTAAAGCCATTTTTTAAAAGGTGTTTTGGTTTATAACACAAACACATTTAAACCAATAAAGACGGATAATGACAAGCCTACAAACCCTGCTGGGATCACTTAAGTAACACCTGTCAGAGAGAGAGAGAGAGATGCTACCAACCTGCTGCACGAGGTTGGGCAGAGCCTCAGTTTTTCCCTGCCATTGTATCTTAATGGATGGCTATAGACAAGCTTTCTCCTGTTTACAGTACAATGAGATTAATATGCTTTTAAGGAGCTGAAGTAACGGAAGGACACGGAGGGGGGGGGGGGGCGCGAGAGATCTTTCAAAATGACGAGGCACAACTTGATGCCTTTTCAACCCTGTTTTATGTTCTAGGAAAACACACTCGGGCTTTTGTGCTCATCTGCACTTTTAAACACTTGTTGTCTTTATATTGTTTGAGAAATCTGAGCAGAAGTGGAAACCAGAATGGTCAGAACGGGGCTCAGGAGCCAACAGGAGAATTCACAGAAGCTCTGAAACTGCTGAAGAAACAAAACACTGGAATCCAATCTAATTAATATGCATGCCCTTCATAGAGTCGGTTCTGAACTATTAAACCAGTTGCTTGTGATTTCGTGTTTGGTTTTTTCCTTAAATCGGGATGGTAGACCTGCAGTATTTCAAATGGTTTGGGGTTCTGCTTCCATTATTACTGGTTATGCTAGTTGGGGATGATGGAAACTGGAATCCAACAGCATTTGCACACTTGCTGTAAACCACAGTCTCCAGATATCTTAGAAGTGGAGAGCTGGAAGGAAGGGGCCTATGGATCATCATCAAGTCCAGTCCATATCAAGAAAGCACCGGGGGTGGGGGTGGGGAATTGAACTCGCAATCTTTGGCTCCATGCCCAGAAACCTAAAGCACTGTGTTCTGCAGCAGTGGTCTGACTGTGTACAATTTGGAAAACTAGAAGCGGAGAAAGTCATGGTCTCGCCATGCCAACAATGTCACATCAACCCCCTTTAGTTCCATGTTGGGACTATAATAGAACATGCAATCAAGTATTGTACAGCATCATCTTTCCTGTAGCACATCATCCTATACCTCTCCCTGAGTCTTCAATAAATAACTCACTTGCAGCACTTATACATTAACTAAACTCCATCCCAAATACAGAGATGGGGAATTTATGGCCCTCTAGATATTTCGGACAGGAGTTGCCACAATCCCTAACCACCAAGGGCAATGGTAAAGGACCATGGGAGGTGCCATCCAAAATAGCCAAACATTCCCTCACTCCTTGTAAACACAATATTATGATTTGGAGGAACTGTTGAAGAACCTTTGCTGAGCTCTGCATACTTCTCAATGGTACTAAACATGGGACTGTTGGTGCTTCTAATGGACCACATCAAAGTATTCGTCTTTCCCCATCCCTTGAACGCACTATTAATAGGACACAAGCCAAGAGAAGCTTTATGGCTGTCACACAGCTTTGAAAAGTGCTGGTTCCCTGCCATGAGAACAGGTAGCCAACTGTGTTGCAAAGAATCAATGAACAGGGGTGCCAACAAGTCCTGGCACACAAGACTTAACCTACTCAATGAGACCCATCTGGAAACATCAAGCCTAAATCCAATTGCTAGGCCCCATGAGACTGGGCACCAGGTCAAGTTACAAAACTCCCGCCAATCTAGTGGGTGTGCTCTATGTGGACTCATCACTAGATTTGCAGCAACAATACAGAAGGGCCAGTAAACTCAGTACTGAGCAGGTTAAAAAACATTTACTACGAGTATCAGAAGAGTCCCCTTGGAAAAGCCTAGTGCGGTGTTGGCAAACCTATGGCACGGGTGCCAAAGGTGGCACTTGGAGCCCTTTCTGTGGGCAACCGCCATCGCCCCTTCACAGCCACCTATATTCAGGTTAAATGGCTGTATTGGCACTTTGCAAAAAAAAAAAAAGTGGGTTTTGAATTGCAGTTTGGGTACTCGGTCTCTAAAAGGTTTGCCATCACTGGCCTTGTGGCCCATCTCATCCAGCTTTGTTTCCAACCCCCTTTTGACCCGGGTGATCTGCTGTGAAATCACAGCACTCTCAGGAGACAGAGACTTGACTGTTACACTGCAGCCATCTCTTCCTCTCTTTCTCCAGTTCTTGTCACTGTCTCGTGAGCTTTGTCGTGCCTCACTTCTAGTATGATGCGACATTCACGGCAGGTGTCCATCCTGTAGTGTGGCTTGCAACAATAACGACAGCAGCAATGGGAATAAATCTGTGTTTTTGCAAACATGTCACCTCACCTGCCCAGCTTCAGGGCCCGACCCTGACATTCTCCTCCACCAGTGCTGAGCAAGAACAATATAACAATCACAAGAGCAGCAGCAGCCAGAGTATTGTGGGTGCAAGTCCTTTAAACGCCAGAAGGCTGAAAGGAAGGAGGGAAGGGCAGCAGGAAAAGAGGAAGGCCCAATACCAGGTGGACTGGCTCCCTCCAGGAAGCCACAGGCTGGAGCTGAGAGCTGCTTTGTGCAGGGCGGGGGGGGGGAACAGGGCAATTCGGGAGCAACACAACCACAACCAAGCACCCTTGAGGGACACCCGCGAGGGGGGATCTCCCTTGAGAAACAGGATTTTCCAGGAGCCAAGGCTGGAAGAGGCTGCCCATTGGGGAGGGGGGAGGGTTGTTCCCAGGACCCACATCCCGACCCCTTCCCCCCCTCACCCCCCCCACACTACATACTAAGAAGACGGGCTAGTTTTCAACTACAAAATTTTTTTTTCTTGGTCCTGTTTCCTTTTCCTCTTTAGTACTTTATGTATATTTTATGTATAACAGGTATATTATGTACATTTAATATTTTATGTATATTATTCATATGTACATGCATATTTTTATGTATATTACATTATGTATATTATAACATATACCCTGCTTCTGTAATTGTTCGACTCTGCAATCGTGTTGGCCTTTTGTTTTTCAAATGACGTCTATGGTTTCATACCGCAATTAAAAAATCCCTGAAACCTAAAAACCTGAAGCGACGGGGTGCGACGGGGGGGGTGGTACTCTGCACATGCCCAGGGGCCGCCTCCCCCCCCAACCCACTCCCCGTGCTCACCGGATGTAGGGGCTGGCGGCGGCCAAGATGTTGGTCTGGACGGGGATCTCCTCGCCGTCGAGCACCAGGTGGGCGTCGCAGAAGAGGCCCTCCCGGCGGAAGGAGCGCAGCGCCCGCAGGAGCCGCGCCGAGTGCTGAGGGTCCGACACCACGCTGCCCCCCGCCCCCGACGGAGAATCGCTCGACATAATGGCCGCCTCCTCTTCCTCCTCCTCCTCGCAAAGGGCTACCTTCGGCCCGGCTTCTGCCTCAGCTTCCCTCCTCGCTCGCTCCCTCGCTGGCCCTCCGCCGCCTCCTCTTCCAATGAACGCCTGGTCGCCCCCCACAAGCCGGTGGCCACTCTCCGGGCAGGCCACGCCCCCGCGCCTATGTCATCTTTCCGCTCCTCCTCCTCCTCCAATCAAAGCCTGCTTGCGCGCCCCCCCATAAGCCGGTTGCCTGTCTACGGGCAGACCACGCCCTGCGCCTGCGTCATCTCTCTGCTCCTCCTCCTCCTCCTCCTCCAATCAATGGCTGCTCGCACCTCCAAGCCGGCGGGCACTCTTCGGGCAGGCCCCGCCCCGCGTCTACGTCACCCTTTCGCTCCTCCTCCTCCTCCTCCTCCACTCAATGCCCGCTCAGCCACCCCCCAGCCTGTGGCCACGCCCCCACGTGTACGTCATCTATCCGCGCCGACTCCGCACGCCGGAGCAGAGAGGGCGAGGGCGAGGCCAAGGGGAGCGGGAGGAAGGGCGGGAGGTGGGGCTTCTCCCGGCAGGAAAAAACCGGGAGGAGCCGCAGCCGCCGTTGCAGGCGAAGGGTGATGGTGGTGGATCCTCCCCTGGAACGGGTCGGTCGGGGGCTTTTGGGAGAAAAGTCCCCGTTCCCTGAAAAAGCCGGCAGGGGATTGATTGATTATTTAATTGTTATTGTGACACTGCTCCTGTTCTTTGCCACCTTTTAATCTTTTATATTTTTATGTGAACCGCCCTGAGTTCCCGCTTGGGAAGAAGGAGCGGTATATAAAATCTGAAAATAAATAAATAAATAAATAAATAAATAATTTATATACCGCACCATCTTGCAACAAGGCCACTCTGGGCGGTGTTTGTTGCAAGGGGAGTTGTAGTCCAAAAAGAAAAAAGAAAAAAAAAGCGTTGTAGCAGCAGGAGGAGGAGGAGGTGTAAAGTTATTTGCGATGGAGGGCCGAAAAGGTAGTCCGAGAGAATTATTGGTTTAAAACTTTCAGAACACGGCCAAACAGCTCAAAACAACAACAACCTCACAACAGGTGAAAGGCCGTGAAAGCCTTTGAGAATACATTGAACGCCTGTACCGGGAGGAAACCGTCAGACAAACCCGGAGACTGGAAGCACTCCCAAGGGAAAAGAGCACACCTACTATGCTTCTGAAGATGCCGGCCACAGAGCCTGGCGAAACGTCAGGAAGGAAAAACTTCCAGATCCAGAACATGGCAAAACAGCCTGAAAAAACTCACAACAATCGTTTGTATATTTATTTGATTTATATACCGGCCATCTGGCAGAAAGCCACTCGGCAGTTTACAACATAAACTGTCACAAAATACAGATACAGAGGCAAAAATGCTACACATGAAAACATCATAAAAAATCAAAAGCAAGTAAGATAAGCTGATAAAAATGGATAAGAAGAAGATAAGAATTGTGATCCAACATAAAATGCTGCAAGTGGTAATACTAATTAAAAAGACTTGTCGTTTAGGGTTTTTTTCGTTTCTTTTTCTATTTTTCTTTGTTTTTGTTTTAAATCTGGCAGTTGTCCAGGAAAAGAGAGTGAAATAAATGAATAATGAATAAACGAACAAACAAATATGAGAGTACCTTTCAAATGCTTGAAAGGGTATCCTCCAGAGGAGGAGGAGGAGCTGTTCTTAACCCAGAACACAGAACAATAATGAGGGATAATACTGTATACATTTAAGTACAATTAATACATGTTCAAGTATTGAGAACAAGGAATTGAGGGGCATCTTACAGCATTAATAGACATTACATTAAAGCTACAAGTGTTTTCCATGTTGCTTTTCACACCTCATAATGGATTTTTCTTCTTGTGTGCCTTTTAATATTCTAAGATGCCTCTTCAAACTCCCTGTTCTTAACTTGAATATGTCTTAAATGTTCTGGACTGTATCTTGTCCTCATTATTGTAAGTCACCTTGGGTCCTTTTCCAAGGAGAAGGGTGGGGTGAAAATAAGATATCCTGCGATTTGTGTTCCTGCCTTGTGCAAAGGGGTGGATTTGATCGCATTATAGGCCCATTCAAAAGTTATCTTCATCTTTTTCTTAGCATTTGCCCCGCTTGTTGGTGGGGCCCACTTATCTTGTTTTGGCCTTCCACTTGGCATGGTCATGGACTAGGCCCAGGTGAATCTGGGACAACTTCATGTTGTTAAGGTTGTTCAGCGCTGTTTTGGTTGTCCCTTCGTCTGGATCCGCTGACCTCCAGGGTGAGACCCTTTCTGGCCAGTTCCTCATTGGCTTGCAAGATATGCCCATATGAACACAGTCAAGCTTCACACATCTTGCCAGCAATTCGTGCAATGTATTTTGATCTGATGGCATCATTACACGCATGATCCTTTCACAGTGTCTTTGTCTCCATGACACCAAGTGGACTTTGTACTACTTTAGTTGTTGGATAGCATTCTGCACCACAGTGCAACAGGTTGTACAATGGTACAATACATCTTTGACTTTAAATGGTTGGTGATCTTTTTGTCGCACATGATGCTTTGTGTTGTACACAATTTTAGCCAAGCACTGTTGATCCTTGATGTGGCTTTGCGATTCAGACTCCCATCAGCTGTGATTGTGGAACTGAGGTATTTGAACACCTCAGGTCTTGGTAGGCCAATACCATTTATTTGGGTCATACTACATTCATTGGGTCAGTTGTCATATTCCTCCCATTCAGGCACAGACCAAACCTTGTCAGATGGTCACTCCTTATTTGGGCTTGGCAGTCAAGATCTGCTTTACTCATCTAATGCAATCATGACATAATCAGTGTAAAGGAGCGTCCAGGGCACTGGATTCTGCAGATCTTGAGTGACTGCATCCATAACCAGAATGAAAAGCTGCGGGGAGAGTGCCGATCCTTGGTGTACCCCAACTGTGATATGAAATCTTTCGATGTACCAGCAGCGGCCTGTACCCGGCTCTTGGGCAACTCATAGAGGAGTTTGACCCAACTGACAAGTTCCTCTGGGATTCCTTGATGTCACAGTACATACCAGATGACATCATGTGGGACTTGGTCAAACACGTCTCAAGGTCAAGGAAAGCTGCATGCAGTGGTTTCTGTTTATCCCTGTGTTTTTTTAACCAACAGTCAGGCAGCATGAATTGCATCTATCATCCCACAGTTCTTGACAAATACAGCTTGATGACAATTAGTTGGGACTATGGTGTGGATTTGTGTGTCAATGACTTGCTCAAAGATTTTAAGAGTATGTGAAAATAATTGAATCTGTCTGTAGTTGGTGCATTTCGCAGAGTTCCCTTCTTTTTTCAGATTTTTACTGTTCTGCTTCATTGCCAATCGTTGAGTATCTTCTCCAGTACAATCTGGTGCAAGAGTTCCATCAACCAGTTGCAGGTGTTCCAGTGCTGCAACATCCACAGTTCTGTCACCACATCATCTGGTCCTCTGGCTTTGCTCGTTTTCATCTGTTTCATCGTCACGGCGACTTCTTCAGATGTGATCAGTTGTACAGGCCCTAGAACTGGAGGAACATATGGGATCGGAGGGGTGGGGTGGGGAGTCTTCCATGGAAACTTGCTCAAAGTAATCCCGCCAGTCTTTGTTACACTGACAGGATCATTGACACAATCATTTCCATTCTCATCATTGACACTTTGAGATCTCAACATCCTCAGTCCTTTGGTGGTGGGCTTTCACTCGCTGGTAGATGTTACGTTGGTCTTCGTGCATATCAAGGTTGCGGTACAGTTCCTCACTGGGGGCGGGAGGGGGGTTGTTTTAGCAACTTCTTTGCACTTTGTTGAGCATCACAATACTTCTGCCAGTTGTTAGGTGTCTTTTCACCTAGGAAAACATGATAGTGCTGCTTTTTCCCATGGTCTATTGCCCCTTCCAACTTCATGATTTTAAATACCGTAAATAGATTTTGAGAGCTATAGCCCAAAAAGAGAGAATTGTAGTCCAAGAAAAAGTTGTGATCCAACATAAAATGATGGGAATCATCATCATCATCATAATCATCATCATTGTAGAGTATTTTTAAAAAATCAACTAGCAGTTTTAGTCCAGGAGAAAAGAATGAACAAAGAATGAATATAAAACAAATGTTGGGAGCTGTAGTCCAAAGACACAGAGCTCTAGGCTGCACCTGGTTCTGAAAATTGTAATCCAGAAAAGAGAGGAATTGTTAAAAAAAAAACAACACCACTGCAGAGTTGTAATCCAAAAAAGAGGCAATTTCTCCAAAACTCTAGAACAGACCATCTTGTCTCCTTCAGGGCTGAGGAGGAAAAGTGATCAAATGAGAAGTTAGGAAGACAGAATATTTTTTTTCTGCTGTGACCCTTTGACTTTTTCTGCCACCTTTAAGTTCCCCGGGCATTACTGTCTCTTCCAGTGATTCAAGTCTTCTTGTGAGGTGCCCAGTGTGTGACGAGTCCAACTCTTTGGGGACTCCGTTACTACAGACTGTGCTGGGATGTAGTCCAAAGCCCTGAATTGGCCTCCACATAAAGTGCACAAGCCATGTATGGACTCACTAAAAGCTACTGGATCAGGAAGTATCAGAACATGATAAAGATGCCTGAATCCCCCAGGAGGCATAGAGAGATTGATAGACTTTCCAAGCAAAGAACAGAAGCCTATGATCCGTCATAGCTGACATTATTCTACTAAAGAGTTAATCCCAGAATGAAACCAGACAATCAGTGATAAGCTTTTCCAAATTCATCTGGGCATCTCATTAAAAATCCTTTATTTGTTGCAATAATTTCTGGCCGTGACAAAACATGTTATTCCTGTTCAAGTTTTATTTCTACATCTAATTTTCCATATGAAAAACGTAAAACAAAAAGTATTAAAGACATATAACTTGAGGTGTCACAGGCATACTGGTTTTAAAAAGCATCTTTACATCTATGAACAAGTTGTTAGTGCAAGCAGAGGCTGGATGGCCATCTGTCGGGAGTCCTGTCATGGGGGATCCTGCATGGCAGGGGGTTGGACTGGATGGCCCCTGAGGACTCTTCCAACTCCATGATTCTCTGATTCTCTGAAATGTCTGGAGTGTGGAAAGAGGTTCAGTTGAGATGGAAACCTTGCTACGAATCTCAGGACCCACACAGGTGAGAAACCATTTGAATGATGGACTACCATGTGTATTTTATATGAATCTATGGGTTCACATAGACTTTGTGTTTATGGCAACTTATAACCATGTTGCTTTAATGTAATGTTGTCTATTAATGCTGTAAGATAGCCCTCAATTCCTTGTTCTCAAATACTTGAACATGTCTTAATTGTACTGGAGTGTATATTAATTATCCCTCATTACTGTAAGCTGCCTTGGGTCCTTTTCCAAGGAGAAAGGTGGGGTAAAAATACTCTAAAATAAATAACTAAATAAATAGTTAATAATATGACAACTGAAGTTTAGGTATAAGCAAGCACATAAGTCTAAATTATAGGAACATAATAGCTCTACTCGTAACCCATTCAAACAAATGTTCCCCAGTGGAGCAACATCTACATGTGCCATGGCAGCCAAACAATGCATGTGGTTGTACACCAACCATTTTGTGTTGGGGGTCACTGCAGCTACGGTGTGGACCCTGTCTGCTCCAGTGCATGGCCAAGTTATATTGCGTCTCCATCTTGCTGATCATGTCTAAGTTCTCAAGCTGGTCCTTGACTGTCTTAAAAAAATAGGAGACAACCTGGAGAAAGGAAGGAAATGAAAAGTAAATAGCACAGTGAAATGAAACCTGCATCACACCCCTAAGGCACAGGGAGTAGCCATTTAGTCTGCACTTATTAAAGTTCATGAAGATATTAAATTTGTACTTGTCTCTCTTGTTTCAAGCAAGATGTGGACAAACTGGAAGGGTTGACTTGCTTGAAGAACTAGGCTACCTGGTTTGGCTGGAGCAGGCTGGTCTGGGCCAAAAAGGGCCAGTAGGATCCTATTTATTGCCACTTGGTGTGATCCGTGCAGCCAAATGTCATCCCAGCTTCAAGTGGCCCTACTCAGTCTGCCGTCACCTTGCCAGTCATGCCATCTTGTGAAGCTCCAAGTTACTGCAAACAAGAAGGAAAGAAGGCTAAAATCTTATTTTTTTTCAGTTCAATCAGTTTAATGGGTTCACTTCTACTTTCCTTCACTTTCTCCCAAGAATGTTTTGAATGTATCTTGAGTGTTCCTTACATGGCCAAGGGTCTGCTGTGGAGACTTGAGTCTGTGCCCAGGCTTCCAAATACTGTCACCCCACCCCAATTATCCAACCACCCTCCCCAGCAGTGTTTTTTTTTGGGGGGGGGTTGCCATATCAACTGTCTTGTTTGACTCTCCTGGTCTTCAAATCACAAAGGATTATCCTGCAGATTTCGAGTTTATCCATAATTTTTATCCCGTAATGAAACAACGTACAGTATTTTGTGCTAAAAAAGAAGTGCATTCTCTGTGTATGCGTTGCTGGCGGACTTGTTCTGTTTTTCACTCTGTTCACAATGATCCTAGATTTTCTCTGCCACCTGACTGCACATTCTCAGATGGGACTTCATGTTGTGTGTTGTGTTACAGTTGTGACCAACTCTTCGTGACTCCATGTCCATGGAGTTTTCTTGGCAGGAATATGGGAGTGGTTTGCTTGTTCGGCACCTACAGCACCTGGTATTCCCTGGTGATCTCCCATCCAAGTATTAACCAGGGCCGACCCTGCTTAGTTTCCGATACCATGCAAGATCAGATGTGCCTAGGGCAGTGATGGCGAACCTATGGCACGGGCGCCAAAGGTGCCATTCAGAGCCCTTTCTGTGGGCACCTGACATTGCCCCTTCATAGCCACCTGTTTACAGGTTAAATTACTGTACTGGCACTTTGCAAAAAAAAATGGGTTTTGAATTGCAGTTTGGGCACTCGGTCTCTAAAAGGTTCGCCATCGCTGGCTTAGGGCATCTAGAAGGAAATAAAGAGGAGCCCAGGGAGTGGCAGTTAATGCAAAAATGATGGTTGCATTACCCTTGTTTTCGACACAGAAATATTTCCATGCAGGAAATACATCATGCATGAAGTTACTCACAATTGAGGCCAGTTCAGTATTCGGGTCAAAGGAGAGACTGAAGCTTTCCTCGTTTATTCATTCAAATTAAGATCCTGCATTCTAAATTTACCAGCTGACTCCAGTGTTGTTTTTGCTGTGGAATACATCTGGGGTAAACCAGGTCATCTAACCAGGAACATCAGGCAGCTTTGCCCGGTTCCACAAAAACACAAACACACCCTTTTATATTGTCTGCCTGCACGTGACCATATGGTGTCAGCTTCATCTTGTTCATTATTCCTGGCACTGCACTTATTCCAGTATATCCGTGCAATGTGCAACTCCTTAAGTGGTTGTATTGATTTTAGCAGTCGTAAAAACCTCCTGTGCTTAAGGTCTGATCCTGCATCCCCAAAGTCACAGAGCTGGCTGTTTTCTTCATTCGTGATGGCACGATGGGCCTGAAATTGATTTAGTTCAGGACAGTGTCAAAACGAACCAGAAACAACAAAAAGCCACAGAAAGATGTTATTATAATCTGTCGAACCACTGAGTTCATGGAAGCAGAGTATAATCTTTTAATTGCTTTATCTTGACCAAAATCTTCATCCTGAAAATTCCTACCCACCCAGTTGCAACCTCAATACATGCAACTGATTTTAAATGTAGAATTTGCTAACTCAAGCTCACCCATGAACTCAGCAGGAAAATTACGAAGAGATAATTTCACCCATTATGGTCTGGTTTTCTTTCAATTTCCGGGCAAGGTATGAAGCTAGGCATTAAAGGTTGCTTCTCAGTGTTACCTCATTAGCTTTGGAAATGAGCATATTACATTAAACCTATCTGAATTATGGGGAGGTGTCGGAATATATTGGTCTGAACCTTGGTGTGTATTTTACATCCATTAAAAAATAAATAAAGCATCCCCCTGCTCCTGCAAAAATTCCTGGCCTATTCAGAGACTGGGAAATGTATTTTGGACTACAATTTAAAAAAACCCCCAACTTGTACAGCAAGCAGGTGAGTTGAGAATACTGGGAGTTGTAGTCCTAAAAAGTGATTTTTTTTCCAAAGCTCTATAGCAGCTGCAATAGCAATGTCTCTGTATTACGAGATCTTAGCTAGTTTTTCCAAACAGAATAGATATGTGCCTTACTTGACATAGGATAGCATGGAGGGCAGGTTGAGAGCGACCAGCTGTCCAGTACAAGCCATGTTTAAGGTCACTGATATGTTAAGTCATGATGGAGAAATTCCTTATCAGCCACAGGCATTCAGAGATCTGATTCCATAGGCATGAATGTCACCTAGGAAAAATGTTCCTATTACGTAGAGAGTGTACTGTACTGTATTCCTACTAAAGTTTTAGCATAGGAATAACTTTTGCTTTCTAGTTTCGCTTTTGGGGAATTTTCTGAGACGAAGCAATTAAGTAACTTAAATAATAAACACTCTGCATTTTATTTTCTTCTGCTGCGCTTTTAGTTCTCTGGCCATGGCACTCTTTGGGGGGTTTATGGTTTCATTAGCCCCCCCCCCCAAAAAAAAGGAAGAAGGAAAAACATGAGCACTTAATGGACCATGCTTAGGAGGATGGAAGGTTGAGTCAACCTCAAGCTGATTACCTCAGCCTGTCAGGATGGAACTCAGCTCTCGTGAGTAGAGATGGGCACGACTAAAAAAAATGGTGTTTCGTTTGTCGTTTGGTCATTTAGGGGTCCGTTTTGGTTCGTTTTCGTTTTCGTGAGGTTTTTTGCAAAAAAATTTGTTTTCGTTTCGTTAGGTAACGAAACGAAGAAAACGAAAACGAAAAATTGTTGTTTTGTTACCATTTAGCACAATTCAATGTATTTGCCGTAACGAAAACGAAGCGGCGGTCGACAAAATTTTTCGTGTTTTGGGTCGTTTCGTTTCATTTTGGAGTCAAAATTCGTTTTTCGTTTCGTTAGGTAACGAAACGAAAAAACGAAAACGAAAATGAAAAATCGCTCGTTTCGTGCCCATCTCTACTCGTGAGTGGAGTCTTGATTGCAGTATTACAGTTTAACGCCTGAGCCATGAGGCTCTTAATTAAAAATAGGGGTGCCTCATTTGTGCAGGAAGCCAGGAAATCTTGCTGAAGGTATATCCAGTGAAGACAAAACACCCTCGGTGCCCTGAACCTGCTTGGCCTCCCTTGGTTATGACACTATTTCTTTAATCCATGAACTTTAGTAGAACACCCCCCCAAAAAAAAACAATTAAAGGCTGTTGCACCAGGATGAATTATGATGACTGTTTCCACCTGCTCAGTTCCATCTCAAGACTGCAGTGTGACCTAAGTTTCCCTGGTGAAATCTCTTTTTGGTTGACAAGTCTCTGGGGTGAGCAGTTCAGAAAGAAGAGGTAGGTTGATATTTGCCAGGAGGGGTGTCTTTCAAACCCAGCTGTTCCTTCCCAGCTGGAGCCGAGACTCACCTTAGCTAAAAATGTGCTGGTGCCTTGAGTTTTTGTTACCTCCAGCGGCACAATAGGATCAAGGGCACCCAGGCACCATCTGTCACCCCCAACTGGCTTTCCTTGTACTTCTGGGAGGTTTAATGCAAAAATGTAAACATGCCTTGCCTTCTGGAGTTCATCAAAACAACTGGAGAGATACCATCACGTGCACGGCAGTGTGGTCTGAGTCATCTTTGCATCCCGACATTTTTTTCCAAATTGGGTGTCTAGGTGGAGGCCACGGCTCTTGAGGCAAAGCTATTAATGGCATGGTATCTTGATTGCAATCTTGAATCTTGCTAAGTTCCCTGTCAGGACACAATTAGGCTGGGTTTCTCTCTGCACAATGGCCCACACGGTTTCCAAATTTTGGATTCATCTGTTACCACAGGCAGGGTGTGTTTTTATAAAGAATCAAACAACCTTGCTGAACAAGCTGGTTTAAGCTCCACCCATGTAAATGGAGCAGTTATATCACACATTTTTATCAACAGCCAAAGGAGAAGGAACTGGTACCCCCCCCCCCGATCCCCATTCAAGACATGTTACAGATGTTCACAGATGTTCATGTTTCAAGCTGGATGGTGAATGGGCTTTGCCAAAGAAGGATGTGTTGATAGAGCAAAAGAACTAACACTGTTTTTCACACCACAAGGCTTTGGAGTTTTGGGGGCTACAGTCAGCCTACTGACTGTTAGGTGTCCCGGGACAGCCATTGCATTGCATATTCACTGTTGTGGGAACCTGAAAATGTTCCTTTGTCTCAATCTATCCTGCTTTGAAGATTACATTCAGGAAGAGTAGTGCTCAGAAAGTCCCTCTTCTCGTGGCACAGTGGTTAAATGCCTGTACTGGAGGTAAAACTGTGCTCATGACCTGGGGTTCAATCCCAGGGAGCCGGCTCATGGTTGACTCAGCCTTCCATCCTTCCGAGGTCGGTAAAATGAGTACCCAGCTTGCTGGGGGGGGGGGCAATGTGTAGCCTGCATACTGTAATTAAAACTGTAAACTGTCCAGAGACTACTTGAAGTGGTATGGGGTGGTATATAAGCAGACCACTTTGCTTTGCTTTGCTTTCTTCAAATAACCCATTACAGTAACACCTTGGTTTAAGAGTAACTTGGTTTGAGAGTATTTTGCAAGATAAGCAAATATTTCTTCTAAATTTTGCCTTAATCAACAAGCAATGTCTTGATATACAAGCACAGGAGTACATGATCACAAGTGATCCAATGATGGCGCTCCCCCTCCCTCCCTCCCCCTGCTGGATTGTGGGCGATTGCATTTTATTATTGTCATTAAAAATAGAGAGTAAAATCCAGTTGTTAGTCCAAATCAGGGCAGATTCTAAAGCCAGATATCTAAATCATGGTGTGAACGTGGACTTTTAACCAATTTCTTTTGAGAATTTTGGCGTTTTGTGTGTACATTATGTGGTCTATGGGACCCCAGAACAAAACATCTGAGTTTCTATTATTTCTTATGGGGAAATTTGCTTTGATATATGAATGTTTTGGTTTACAAGCATGTTTCTGGAACAAATGATGCTTGTAAGACAAGGTATTACTGTACCTTGTTCAAGTGTTCAAGCCTTGGACTCCCTGAATGTTCTTTGGAACACCACAAAGCCTCATTAATGGGTTACATTGTCAGTTTTCCTGAAGAGCTAATTTCACTTTTTGTTGTTGTTAGTTTTATTCAGTGTGGGAGCCGACTGCCTACAAGATGAAAAACCACCCCCAGTAGAACCAAAAGATTAAGATGCAAACACGACCTATCTTACACACACAAAAGCAATGGCCACTGATAGTCATGAAGGGATGTCATCACACTCTTTGTATTTCCAAGAAATTAACAGTGTGCTTGCCGGTAATGTGCCATTTCCAAAGAATTATGTAGGTACCATGCTATTTACTAAATTCTGTGGGAAAGAACCTTGCATATTTCGCCAAGGTCCTAAGAAGGAGGAGGAGGAGGAGGAGAATTTGCCACAGAACACTGGTTGTCAAAGGAGAGGGATAGCAATTGTGCTCCTACATGATACTAATCCAGACTTTCACACTGTATCCATGAGATGGACAAAGCCTGTGCGAAGCCTCCTTCTCACATGCGTGCCATGTACCCCTGATACTGCTCAAACCAGGAATTGTGGTTTAAAAATAAACCCTAGTCTGTTCTCAAAGGCTTTCACGGCCAGGATCTGATCACTGTTGTGAGTTTTTCTGGCTGTTTGGCCGTGTTCTGGAAGTTCTTCTCCCTGATGGTTCGCCAGACTCTGTGGCTTGCATCTCCAGAAGGCAAGGAGCTCTTCAGAGGGCAAGGAGCTCTTTTCCTCCAAGCTCCTTGCCTTCTGAAGATGTGGGCCACAGGGTCTGGTGAAACATCAGGGAGAAAATCTTCCAGAACATGGCCAAACAGCCCGAAAAAACTCACAACAGCTGTCAAACCCTGGTCTGTTGCTGAACAAACAAGTTATAATGGTCACAATTCCCAATACAATTTTGCTTTGCACTCACAGGATGAAAATAACATTCCCAGGTATCCTAAAGCCTCACGGTTGATGGAGGCTGCTCCTTCACATGAACATACTATATTATATTCTGTCATATCATGCTTTGTTTTTATTTTCAGCAGCCGTGTTATTTTCCATCTGGGCACATACTCCACATTCATGCAAGTTGTGCTGCCTGCTGTATTGTACGTTGTATGTTTTGTTCAATGCCAATAAAGGTCCTGTATGTATGTAACAAGCTACAAACCATGGCTTGTTCACAGAACTGGATCCACCGCTTTTTCCCCGATCCATCACCTGGTTCTTCTATCGGTAGTAAGGGCCACCCTTGATCATTGAGCACCAGTGAAAGAACCTTTCAGTAGGTGCTACGCAGGAGAATGTTCAGCACTGACCAAAAGCACTAACACATTTGAAGTAAGTGGTAACTCTAATTACGAGTTTAATCTGTTCCGAATGCATGCCCGTAAGTCGAACTCATAAGTAGACCAGCTGTATCTTTTTTTAAAAAAATTAAAAACAAAAAATAAAAAAAATGTAAGTAGAGCAGACTGCATCTAAAATTTGTAAGGCAGCAGTTAAAACACCAACGGTTTTCCGGTTTTCCACTCTTAAGTCGAATTGCTTGTAAGTAGAGTTGCTTGTAAGTAGAAGTCCCACTGTATTTGTGTCAGGGCAATATCATTAGTTTCATATTTTCAGCTACTCATCTAGTGTTCACCACCAACCACCTGTCTTCCATATTTCCAACTGTAAGCAGGTCATATTCTGGTTTATTTTGCTCCAGGCTTCGGAACAGTGTTTCAGCTGTTTCAGCTAAGGTTATCTTTATTTTATTAAAATGTTTTGCTTGTTGCGCTCCAGGGAATATCATATGAGAAACAACCATGGCCTCTCCATCTTAGCATGTCTAATTACATTTACATTGCTAATGTTGAGCTTTTCTGGATACAACACTTACAGTTTACTCATGTCCCTTAAACAAGCAATCCATGATTTTAAAAAAAAACCACACATACACAGATAACAAATCTCACTTCTGCTGAAAGGACAAAGAATTACTTACAAGTTGCTAAATCGATTGAACATATATTGGATGATGTTGCTAGATCCAAGAATAAAAATTGGCACGGCTGAAGGATTTTAAAGAGAATGCTTTTTTACAGATAGTCAAAACATAATAGGCAACCATGTAGGGTTTGAAATGAAACTTAATTTTGTTTTACCCAGAGAGAACAGCACCTGGCTTTTTATTTTCTTCTTTTTTTGTGATTTGTGTTAAGGATACTTAAACATCAGGTCAAAAAAATATTAGCACCATGATTCGGCATTTCACTTTGGTTACTGAAGGGTCAAACTAGATGTTAAGGGAAATGTGTGTTCCCTGAAAATCCTTTCTCCCACAATCAAACTTGCCCAAACATAAACAAAGCTCAGTGGAAAGCAAGACACGGGTGAGAGAAGATTGTGGGAGGAGGAAACAGACCTCTTTCACCAGTTCAGGGAGCACTGTTTCCAAACATGAACCAAGCGCCTAGTCTAGTTTGACCCTGAATTGAGAAATTAAAGCACCCTGGTAATGAGTTGACAATGGAACTCAAGCTAATTACAGTTCTGACAAACCCTGATTATGTAGAGGTTTGCTTGTTTGTTTTTGCTTTGGATTATGAACAAAAAAGTAGGCGAATGCAATTCGCGTTACACATCGCCTCGTAGACACACTTGCAAAGCAGGGAACAGTCACATGTTTTTGGCACAGATACAAATAGCTGGTAAACCACTGCAGCAACTGCTACGTGGAGAAAAGAAGTTAAAATGCTTCAGTTGTACCCCGGTGCTGCTTTGAAATCATTCGACAACACTTCATACAAGTCGGCATACAACCTGGCAGAACTGGAGTCTGTATTGCATGCTAGCCAAATGAAGTACAGCTGCATGGTCCCCTAAAGCACCACCAACTATGCTCTAGCCCAGTGGTGGTGAACCTTCTGCACTCCAGAGGTTTTGGACCACCACTCCCACAGTCTTTTGTCATTGGCAGTACAGGCTTGGGATTCTGGGAGTTGTGGTCCAAAACATCTGGGGTGCCCAAGGTTCGCCACCACTGCTCTAGCCTATCTTCCTTGAGGAAACCTTGCCGTGGGCCTGTGTCTAAATGCTGACCATAAGGCTGACCTTAAGCCTTTGGCTGGAAAATGTTGCTACACATTACCAGAACAGTTTAGGAAGCCCAAAATAACGTTTCAATCAACAGACAAGGGCATCAAAGTGAAAGGGCTTCCAAACAGATTGCCACAAAAAAGACATCTCCATCAGTGGCTTTGAAGGGGCTGCTACTGAGAGTGGCTAGCGTAAGAACTGGCTGTAATCACGTGGGCTAAATCCAAATTTAGTTCCAAAGCAGACACATGGAACTGAACAGGTGTTCTTACCCAGCACAAACATTGTCCATTTATTTTGATGCCTCTTCAAAGGTTTGCACTAAAACTAGAAAGGAATTGGGGGGGGTTGTATTTCTCTATATTACAAAGCCCATAATTCCCCACTTTTGTTCTAACTGGCTTTCAGACACCTAAATGTGACTCGCCTGGAATGAAGGCCTTGACTTGAGCCCTAGCTAGGCCTGAAATCATTTCAGTTGAGGCCTGCTCTCTCACGTAAGCCAGATTCAGGTGCCTGTGAGGGTTTTGTAGCCTCACAACTCCCATCCATAATAGCCAATGTCTCAAGTGTGTGGTGGTGGTTGAGTGCAATATTCTCCTTAGTGCCCTAGTGCAAAGTAGCTATACAGGTATCACATATACAGATCAATGGGCCAGCAGGGTGCTCCAAACGGGGGCATTTATACTGGTTAAAGGTGTGCAGGTATATCTAGCATAACTAGTATACAAACAAATTGTTCACAAGCAGCTCCGTCCGTGCCCTTTGTTTCACAAGATGGAACGTGCTTTCAATCCTCCTCTTTGTCCAGGTCGACCTCGTGCTCCAGCTGCAGATCCTTGTCACGTATGAAGATCCCGTGTAAGTCCAGGTGGAGTTCCACGTTGACCGTGGCCCGTGCCATCTCCTTGAACGTTTTGGCATCCAGAATCAGCAGGAAAGGCAGCTTCCGAGGGTCCGTTGTCACAATGGTTGACAAAATGATCCCTGGAATGACAACGTTAAAAAGGGTATTGTGCAAGAGCAGGGATGGACCGCCCCCCCCCTTTTTTTTTTGCCTGCCCAGATGTTGCTGACCTGCAGTTCCTCTCAGGAAAGCACCCTAGATGGGAAGGAGGCATTATTAAGTAGAGACGGGCATGAACCATGAACCACCCAGAAAAATGAACTGCAAACTGGTTGGATTTTTAGTTGATGTCCAGGGAAGGATAAACTTCTCCTATTGGGCTGCTGCTGTGCTGATCATGGCAAGAATATGAGGGTCAGATACCTGTGCAGAAGGCAATGTCTAGGTCCCTTGAAGGCTGCGTCAGGACAACAGTGGTGGTGATGGTGGTGGTGGTGGTGGAGGAGGAGGAGGAGGAGGAGGACAAGGCAATAGAAGCAGGTGGGGAGGTGAGAGGGTAGCGGGAAGGGAGCGGGGACCCTCCCCCCATATGAAGCATTGAACAGGGGAAAGTGTTGGTTTATTGTTTTATTTCAGCAAAACATGTTGCATGAACTAGCCTGATTTGCGGTTTCCCCCATTTTATAGTTCAATGTTTACCTGACAAGGGATTTTGTAATGAGGTGAGGATGAGAAACCCATGTCCACCACCCTGATCTCCTTGGAAAAAGGCAGGAACACAGAGGTGATAAATCAAGGAAAGTGGGGTAAGTGACAAAAGAAAGTGACATGTGTCAACAGGTGTGGGTGTCAGTCATCCCAAATCAAGTCAGCAACACTGGGAGGAACAGGTGCATGTGACCCTAATTGCTCAGGTATGTGCCCAGAGTATGAACAAACACATCTGGGAATTTCTTCTGAAGCAATGCACTATGGCCTAAAATGCAATGTAGGTTAGACTTGCAAGGGTTCAGGTCCATCTGTTTGTTGACATGTAGCACACCCTGTGTTTGTTTCCCATTGGGTAAAGCCCATGAACAATCTAGGTCTTCTTTTTAAATTAAAGAGGTGTTGGATTGCACTGGCAAATCTTTGACAAATTAATCAGTAAGCCCATGGACTTGTAAACTACTGTTACTCAAAGTGGTAATAGTAGTAGCAAGGAGCAGTCGTAGTAATAATTCATCATGTCGTAACAACCCAAGCTAATATCAACAGATTACATGTGCAAGCACAACCAATAGGGATGTGCCGTTCAGGTATTTTGATTCCAATTCCCAGAATTCCCCAGGCAGAATCCAGGTTTTTCCAGGCCATGGATGCATACCTACAGACGACATAAGATATCTGTATCTTGCTCCCTTGGAGCAGGGTCTACCTCAGAGGGCCTGTGGCTCCTTCCTTAACAACAGGAAGCAGACCTTCATGTCTCAGGCCTACTATCCAGTTGTTAATGAAGAAAAATTGGAAGCTACCATGGAGCTTTTGAGTCATTGTAACTCTTTGGATGTTCTCCTCCATAGATCCAGGAGGGGGACTCCGAGAAAGCACCTTATCATCATCATCATCATCATCATCATCATCTTCTTCTTCTTCTTCTTCTTCTTCTTCTTCTTCTTCTTCTTCTTC
>JAHTLZ010000065.1:5943034-5960143 GCA_023846285.1 Phrynocephalus versicolor
ACTACTACTACTACTACTACTACTACTACTACTACTACTACTACTACAGTAATCCCCCTGACCCAACCCACAATAACTGAAAATCCATGATATGCAGATGCTGGGCTGTGTTGGGACTTGGGGGGGGGCTCTCTGGGGCCTCCTACACTTACCTGAGGCCTGGCGCTGCTTTGAACAGGCCTCCAATGGGCTTCCCAGGCCTGTCAGACACCCCAGAAGTGGTTTCCGATAATCCAGAAGTCACCGGAAACCACTTCTGGGGCCTTCAACAGGTCCGGGAAGCCTGTCGGAGGGCCATTTGGGGGCAGCGCAATGGCCTGGGGTAAATGCAGGCCTCAAACAGGCCCAAGCAGCTTGCCCCAAGGGGCCTTGCATTTTGTATACTGCGGTCCCGTGATATACCGGGACCTCAGTATATGAACCACGAAATGGCGAGGGATGCCTGTACTACTGGTGGTGATGCTGCTGGTGTTGGTGTTGGTGTTGGTGTTGGTGTTGATTATGTGCTGCCAAAATTCTTAGTTACGGTGACCCTTTCAAGGTAGAGAAGGTAGAGAAGATTCAGACATGGTTGACCATTCCCTTCTTTTGGGGTACCCTGGGACTGCACTGTTTGCCCAAGGGTAGACAGTCTTCTCTTGCAATGCACAGTAGTGGTAGTAGTGGTAGTAGTAGTAGTAGTAGAAAAAGAAGGAGGAGGAGGAGGAGAAGGAGAAGGAGAAGGAGAAGGAGGAGAAGGAGGAGGAGAAGAAGAAGAAGGAGAAGGAGAAGGAGGAGGAGGAGGAGGAGGAGGAGGAGGAGGAGGAGGAGAAGGAGAAGGAGAAGGAGGAGGAGGAGAAGAAGGAGGAGGAGGAGGAGGAGGAGGAGAAGAAGAAGAAGGAGAAAACTTAACTAAGTCCCAATGTTTTGCCCAACTTCCCAGGATTCTCTTGCCTCTTACCATCATCCTCTTCCTTGGCATTTGGACTAGGAACAAATACTGGTTCAGCCGGCCAGCAATGATCTTCGTCCCAGTGAAGCCTCTTCTTTGTCACAATGTCAAATTTCACTACCTAGAGGGGAAAAGATGGGGAAGATTACTCCCATTAAAAAAACTAAGAAAGAATAAAATAAAACAAAAAAGAAACCGACCAAGCAAACAGACAGCACCTTCTGAGTGGATGTTTTACTCAATTGGGCTGTTTTCCAGCAACTAAACAATGTGCCGGGAATTGCCAAAAAGCCCAATCTACACCTTTTGGTCCAATAGCAAAGCTCCTTTGGTTTTGGACCTGGACTAGAGCAACGGGGACCAGATTGAGAGAGCTGGCATTTCAAAGAAGATCATGCTCAGTGAAGCAAACTTTCCAATGGGATCCAAGATGACTCCAGGCCACTGTCTGATCACACCCCAAGTTCGCCACGTAAACTACATGGAACAAGATTTGCCCAGTGTGAGGAATTTTGGCCCTGTCACCCCAACTCTGGTTTGCCTCCACTGGTTATCCATTAGCCTCTGTGCCAGGTTCAAGGTCCTGGTTCTAATACATAAATCCCAAGACTGCTTGGGACTTGACCACTTGTTTAAACTTCGTCTGCCAACTTTGACCACCCGTGTCACCTGTTCCTCACAGACCTCGCACCTGTGGGTGATAACTCCTAGAGAACCCTGGAAAATTTCTCTGCAGTGGAGCCATCTCTGAGGAATGCTCTCCTGCAGAAAATTGAACAGGCACTCCCCCTCTGCAGAAACAGAAATCTTCAGAGAATCTCCCCAAAGAGCTGGGACATTGGAGGAAGGGAGGAGAGGAACAATCCAGTACTGTACGGCGTTCTGGAAATTGTTTTGCCACCTGTTTTGGATTATGATTTCTGTCTATCTGAGATAGTTTGATGTTTATATTATGATATAATGTATGTACCATTTGTCGTACGTCGCCCAGAGTAGCAATTTGCTTGATGGGCAGCATATAAATTGAATAAATTAATGCAATCAATAAACTTATGCAAGAGCACCCAGAAGCCTTCTCTCCATGCTAAGAAGACATCTGAATGTCTTCCTGCGCAAACTGTGGGTTGGAGGAAAGATAGCATTAAGTTTAAATTAGAGACAGGCACAAACATTATGAAGTATTGGATCAGAAGAGTGGCACCTGTGGTGCACCAATCAGAGAAGAAGCCCAGGCTGCCCTTTCCTGCCTCCTCCGGCAGCTGGCCAATCACCACCTCTGAAAAGGTTCTCCCTGTCCCACCTCTTCTTTGGACTGGTCGGTGGGTGGAGAAGGGCAACCCAGGCTCCTTCTCTGACTGGTGTGCCACCAGCGTAGGAGGGCCCCTGCAGGCCTTGCGCTGACGGAGGTGACTGGGCCTCCGGGGCAAGGTGCCATGCTTCCAATGAGGCACGAAGCGCTTTGTGCCCATCTCTCGTTGAAATGGATTCCTCAATGTATTTAACCATCCATTCGGCTTGCATGAAATGGTGTCAACCAGCATCCTGTGAAAAGAAATTGCACAGCATCAGGAAGCAAGGTGGTACCTGGGTGGGAACTGGGCTCCATTTCACCTCTGCGGCAAAAATGTATCGGTATTTTTTCCCATTGTAATCGTAGTTGATGCGAGGCAATTCTATCCCTAGGAGAGAAGGGGAACCCATTTATTTATTTATTTATTTTAGTGTATTTTACCCCATCTTTCACCTTGGAAAAGGACCCAAGGTCCAATACAATTAAGACATGTTCAAGTTTGAGAACAGTGTTCTCAACGTATAAGACACTAATCTATAATAGAGAGGCACTAGTGTAAAAATAAATGAATTGCATCCTTATTACAAGCTGTCATAAAAGTTTTCTCCAGAGAGAAGAAAATTAACCTTGTACCCATTATCAGATACCTAATCAAAATGTTTAGGTGCAAGGCACTTAACTAATTGGAAAAGATACAAAACATGGCTTGAACAAAGCATGTTTTTAGAAAATTGAGTTATAATGACTATAAAGTATCCTAGCTTTATAATTTTGTGCTCATAAATCATGAGAGGAAATAGAAGGACTGAAAGAGTCTGACGGGAAGAGAGCACAGGAGGTACATCTGCTGTGCAATCCCTCAACCACTGTGTTACTTTTTATAAAACAACAACAACATCTAAAATGTGGGTTTGTGGCCTTACTCCTTTACCTCTGCCCTCTTGGAAGCACAAGCTTCAGGCTACAGGGAAATCAGAATAAGGACCCTTGGCAAAGGCTGACATCCCCCATTGTGCTTTAGCCGCAGGTTCTTGCCACGCCTGTCGATAGAGTCCAAATGCATTGACAGCTAGACAAGTTCTACACAACCTGGGACCGTGTCAGGACCCCAGACACTCTTTTGAGGGTGGGGCACCCCCCACTGGTTTTTGTTGGCTCCTTTCCCACAGGAGGTGGAGAAGGCATCTGGTCTGGATGCTTTCAAAAGGGGATTGGACAGATTCCTGGAGGAGAAGTCCACCAGAGGTTACAAACCAAGATGGAGATGTGTCATCTCCAGGCTTAAAACCGGGGTACTTCAAGGACCAGGTGCAGGGGAGTGGTATCAGGAGACAGATATCTAGTCTCCTGCGCTCCCAGATGCATCTGGTGGAGCCACTGTGAGATACAGGAAGCTGAACTAGATGGGCCTTTGGCCTGATCCAGCAGGGCTCTTCTTATGCTCCTAAGACTACTGAGAGTGGCTGACTAGCTCAGTGGATTAGGCATCCACTTGCAGAGCCATAGGTTGGGAGTTCAGTTCCCTGCTGTGCTTCCCTGAGTCAGTTATCCATAGGGTCCCTTCCAGCTCTGATGATGATGATGATGATGACGACGACGACGATGATGGCGACAATGCTGTTTTGTGTGTAAAGCTCTATCCTGAGATTGCTGATGCTCAAGAAAAGCCAACCTGCCCCTCGCCCGGCTGCACTGAGGATGCCCTCTTACCTTCACACAAGATTTCCGCCTGACAGTAAATGCTGCCGTCTTTTTCCTTCACGGCCGTCGCTGTCGTCGATGGGAGGCGGACCAAATTTGAGCCAACTTCAGTGTCCTGGGAGAAAAACAAAACATAGTACGAAAATAAGTAGCATCCCGAGACAACCTACCCAAAGCCAAAGGCCACCTTTGAAAAAGTGCTCTTAACGACGTGGGGTGGTTAAAGGCACTGTGAATTACATTTAAAAGGAGAAAGTGAACCAGCTGCAAGGATAGCAAATACAAATTTTGAAGGAGCGTTTTTGGGGGGAAATAGGAAATCGGTCCTGTTTCCTGTAATACCAGAAAGCAGCTTAGAATGGCTTTCCAGATGTTGTTGAGTTTTGATTCCTCACATCCTTCACCACAGGTTGCATTGGAGAGGATCGGTTGTGAGTGGCAACATCTGGAGGGCTCCATTTAAACATCAAAGATGGAGGGGAATAATTTTAAAAACCACACTGATCAGTAATGCCTTATGGTGTTTTTCACTTGAAATTGCAGGCCTGTTTGGCTGAATCAGAGCTTTTCAAATAACAAGATCAATGAAAACAAAGCTAATAATAATGTCCCATTAAGTCAAATTCTAACATAAGACATTTCCCAGGGTTTTCTAAGTGGACTGCAAAGCTTCCCCAAGGTCACCTAGGCTGGCTCTTCAGGGATGCATAGCAGGGATTTGAACTCTCAGCCTCTGTCTTGACAGCCAGATGCCTAACTTGCTCAGCTTAATTGCATTTGAAAATTGCAGAAAGGAGTCTCATCTCAGCCATTCGACAGGCTGCAACTTGCCCGACAGATTGATGGGCAAAATGAATTCTTCCTTGCTTAACCAATGCAATGAATCTTCAAGTGGCAGAGACCTTCCCACTTGGGAAAGGGCCTTCAAATCACTTTGGCACTGCATGACACCTGGCGGTTAAACCTGCTAACTGGGGGAATCCCTCCTTTATTTTCCAAAGACTTTGGGTATGTACTTTCATGGAAGTATGTATGAGTATGCAATGTGCACCTTTTTATCAGCCACTACTTGGGCTACTGGCCTCGTGGGTCATGTTGCCCAGCATAAGTAAACAACAAAAGGAAATAATTTCACTTGACTTCATTGCAATGGTGTTTTCATGTCCACCCCGCCCCAAGGGGTTCAAATAATAGCACTTCTCCTGAACCTAAGCCCCTGCTCTCTCTGGCCTCTGCCTCCATCCATTCCTCTTAGGCACTGCCAGTTTGTGTTCCTTGATTGCCCCCTCCTGAAAAACTGCCCTTTCATGGCTCATTGGAATATCCCCTCCACACCCCTGCACACACATCAGGCTGCTTCCCCATCAAGAGAGGGGTGTAGGGATGGGTGAGCCCAGGTGATGTTCAGAAGCCTCCGGACATACAAGTAGCCATATATCTTACCTTGGTTTCGTCTCAGGGTTAAACTCCAATGGGGAAGCAAGCTGTGATGTCATCTTTGCTTCTCCGTGGTGCTGGCCAATTAGGGAGGCGGAATGATGCCTATCCCTGCACAGCTCATGATTGGCCAGAACCTTGGAGAAGGAAAGATAATGTTGCAGCTGTTGGAGCTCAGCTCCGTGAGGGCATAGAACAAGGTAAGTGATTGGCTGCTTGTGTGTCTGAGGCTTCCGAACACCACCTGGGCTCATGCCCATCCCTGAGGAATTGCCCATCTCTGAAGGATCTTGTCCCATTTCACACTTCATCCAAGGTAGTTCACCGGTTCACTTGCCTGCCTGCCCTCGCACCCAGTTAGAATGGCTTAGATGCTGCTAGCTAAAAACATTGCTTTTCAGAGATGCATTTCAGGAGATTCCACCCTTTATAATTTGTTTGGGATTTTTTCCCTATGGTTATTATACTTTTTTTCTGTTGCTGACATCTTGGATGCTTAGGTGTGTTGCCTGCCCCCACCCCCTTGTCTTTATATTATTATATTTAAGCAAGGGGATAGTTGTCTTTTAATGTTTATTCTCACTTATGGAATCACCCAGAATAGTGCCTTGCCAGAAGATCATGATGGATGGATGGATTTGGGTGGGTGGGTGAGTGGGTGGGTTTTCTAGGTGCAAAGTTTACAATAGGAAGGTGTTATTCCATCAAAGCCTTTGACCACAATTCTATTTCCACCAGGCTATGGTATAATGGATAATTTCAGGTAAGTAGTTTTCAGGACTACAAACTCCAGAATTCCTCAGCCAATGTGTCTACTAGGGATTTGGGCTAGGGACTTTGTCATCCAAAGTAGGTGTTCACAAGGAAATAAAGTCTGTGGTCCTTCCATACAGTCTGAAGACAAAAGGGGTCATTTTTCTGATGCCACAAAAATCTCACACATAGGGGCTAGCTGTCAGCTCTGCACAAATATTTGGCACACCAGTTTTTGCAGAACTGGGGATGGTGCAGAACCCTCTCTCCATAAATACTCCTAAATCCATGGCCTGATGTGTGGGACAGTTTCCTTGTGTAAAACATGTGTTTTCTTCAATGGTTGCAGAATCCATTCAGCAATGGTAGCTTTTGGAGTTCCCCTTTGGTGGCATAGACTGAGACAACAATCTTTCCATCAAGAAGTTCTCCACCCACAATGCCTTGTATCAAAACACATCATTTCCATAGCAAGGTAATGTTTCCAAATACTGCTTCTGGACTACATCACTCTTCATGTGCCTGCATCACTAGATAGCCACCACTTCCTTTTGAGTTAGACCATCTATCCAACACCGTCCAGTGGTAACTGCCCATGATTTTAGGCAGGACTTTCCCCCCTAGCCTTACTTGGAGATGTCTGGTGTTCCCTTGCGGTGGGCCTGTCCAAATATTAATCTGGCCTGACCCTGTTTTGCTTCCAAACGAGCCCCTAACCATGCTTTGCTTCCACCATCAAATGAGATAGGGTGTTTGGCTTTAGTCAATTAGAACCCCAGTCCAAATTATCTGGCCCATTTTAGAGTTACCTTGTCACACTGCAGAGGAAGCACAAACCTCTTGCAGGTTGGGATGGAGGTGAGTTTCACATTGTGCTCAAAGTTACTGTTCAAGTTTTTTAGATAGAACATCTGGTACAGGCTGTGGTCGGTGTAGGAGATGATGTCTAAAACCACATGGCCATCTTCCTCGTAAGCATTCACGTGATGGAAGAGGACCAATGCATCTGTATAATACTTGGTAGGCAGGACTTTTTTGGTCCGCTTGTCGATGAGGTGGATCCAGGTCTGCAAAACGACAAAGCAGCATCGGGTTAGGAGTCCAGAAAGAGAGGTGGGACCTTCCTCTACCACTACCATCTCAAGAACAGGCGCAAGCTTTTGAGCCCCGCAGGGCTATTCTTCCTACTGAGCATTACAGAGTTGGAAAAGGGTGCGGAGGTGAACCGTGTGGCCATCACAAAACACAAATGCAAAACTAGGCTACGGCAATAACTTTATGGGCCACTAATAAAAATTTTAAAAATTGCAAGCTTTCAAATGCAACATACTCTTCTTCAAAGCAAGTCCCAAAAGTTCAAACATGGCAAAATATGTGCTTTGCCAGGAGGTTATTATTAAAGTCCTTGGCTAGATGATATACGCCAGGCAAGGAGTCTTCTTAGAGGCAGGAAGTCAGAGAGCAGTTGCAAAAGCTGCTTAAGTATTGGGTTCCACACCTCCGTTCTTCAAACAAAAAAGGTGCAGAAGAAACAGGACAGTCCCGAACATTCTGGCTAGATGTAGGGGCCAGTGTCTCCTGTTGACCACACTGGGCAGCTATTGGGAATATCATTCATAGTTGGAAAAAAGGGTGCAATCCGTTTGCACAATCTGAAAACAAGGGTGGGAGTGATCTATGTTGGACCACTAAAAACTCACAAATGGATTGCGACGATCCTGCATCTGCACCCCTCCAGCTCTGTAATGCCTGACGAAGACCAAGGTTCAAAAGATAGCAGCTCTTCAAGCGGGTTCAGTGTAACCGACTGCATACAAGGGCCAAATGGCTTTTGTGGGTTAGAAGTACTGATCTCATAAGACCACTGGTACTGCCAATCTCCTACGGTTGTATTTCTGAATTACACCCTATTTTCCCACTTCCATGACATCAAGTTGAGGCTTGGTGGCTGATGGATGTTTTTTTAAAAAAACTCTGTAATGATGTTACAAATCAGTGCTCTCAGTCAGATGGTATTAACTGTTGTGTGTGAAGCTATGAAAACCAATGTGGTGTAGGGGATAGGGTGTCAGACTGGGACAGGAGCCGTGCATTCTAATCTCCACTTGACCAGGGAAACTCACCAGAAGGTGGCAATAGTAAAGGTACCCCTTAAACATTTCACGTATCTTGAAAACTCTGTTAGGTTTCCCAAGTTGGAAGTAATTTGACAGCACGTAATGCATACATAGGCTCAGTGGACTAGAGAGCTGAAATATTTAACTGCAAAGTCATCAGCTTGGCAGTTTGAATCCCTGGTACCACACAGCGGAGTGATCTCCCACTGTTAAATTTCTGGGAGTTTACCTCAGTGAAGATCTATCCTGGGGAATTAATACAACCTAAGTAGTCAGGAAGGCCCAGCAGAGACTGCATTTCCTTAGGGTCTTGCATAAGAACAAAGTGAAGCAACAACTGATTATCTCCTTCTACCGGTCCACAGTTGAAAGCATCCTCACATATTGCATTACCGTTTGGTATGCTGGATTGACAGCTGCTGACAGGAAGACACTACAGAGGGTGGTAAGCACAGCTCAATATATCATGGGCTGTCCCCTGAGTGCACTGGACGACATCGCTAGGGATCGTTGCCTCAGGAGGGTTGGAAAAATTCTTAAGGATGACTCACACCCCGGTCAGCACTTTTTTACCTTGTTACCATCAGGCAGAAGATATCGTAGTATAGCCTGCTGTACCAACAGACTGAAGAACAGTTTTTATCCATGGGCTGTCAGACTGCTGAATGGGAAATAATCCCAGGACAAGTATAGGAGAACTGACCTGTGGGCTGGCGCATTCTGTGTCAAGTACACAGGGTGCAATAAGACTGAGTGATTGCCAGTGAGATGGGGGCGGGATGGTGGTGGGGGTGGGCATGGGAGACTCAGCTAATTTCATTGTGCACATGTTGTACATTGACAATAAAGGTATTATTATTATTATTATTATTGTTAACCCCAGCTCCTGCTAACCTAGCAGTTCAAAAGCATCTAAATGCAAGGATTGTAGATAAATAGGTACCGCCGTAAAAAACGGGAAGGTAAACAGTGCTGGCCACATGGCCATGGGTTTGCACAACATTAACTCTTTGGCTTGAAAATAGAGATTAGCACCGCCCCTAGAGTCAGACATGAATAGCACGCATGCACGGGGAGAACCTTTACCTTTACCTTTACCTAATACAGGCAAACATTTAAAAAAGATATGTGTTCTGTGCCATTAAGTTGGAACTGACATAAAGTGACTCTTGTGAGGCTTTCAAGGTAAGATATTTAAGAAGTGGCTTTACCTCTCCCACACACCTCCTGTGAACATCCATGCTCAGTCCATCATGTTATTATCCATTACACCACACCGAGTATTCAATTAAGATATGCATTTCAACATTTAGAGAAACAGGGCCATTTTATTATGTATTGTGTCTTGATTTTGTTCTCCAGTCTTACGACTGCTTGCATTTTGAGAGGCAGCAAGGTAATTAAAACATATTTGTCCTCAAAGGCTCTTGGGCTAAATGGACCTTGTTTTCAGTCCACACTGAGCACTTACTTGAAATCCATGGTTAAGTGTGACTCAAGGGAGGTTGAGGTCCAAGACCCCCATGAGAGAGAGAGAGAGAAATTCCCTGGTTAATCTTGGGCCGGTCATTTGCATTTTCCCTCAGCATGGCCCACTCTGCACGGTGGTTGTTGTGAAGAACAACCAATGTGCAGTACCTTAAACACATAGAGGAACAATCGAGTGTGCATGATATATAACTAGTTACCCCCAAAGACCCAAAGGTTCTGAGGAACTTTTTGTTGTATTTACCATGTAGTTATGGGTGTGCCATGTATGGGGACATGGCTGTGGTAATAATGGATATTTTATACCCAAGGAATAGTGGTACATATGATGAGTTTGGGAGAGAGATGTCAATGCTTCCTTTAATCGATAGATGATAATGGAGAAAACCCTTAGTCACAACACTCAGCAGAGAAGGGGTTGTAGATACCTTGTCATCCTTCTGGAAGACGAGGCAAGAGGCCCAGTTCACTCCTCGGATGTAGGCCGTCGCCAGCTTGAGTATATCCAGTTTGAACGGCTGCTCTACAAAAAGGACATAATTTTCCGAAACCCCAAAGCTGTGATAATAGCTCGGGTTCAAGAGGGAACGGGATGGGATGGTACACATGACTTCCAGGTGCTTCAGACAGGTCTTCTTTTTCTTCTGTTCACTTTCTAAATAAAAACACAACCAAAGAAACCCCACAAACATGTGGCGCTTTTTGGATTCCAATTTCCTATGCCATCCTATCTGAATTTGGTGGTCCCTAGGTTTTGGACTACAACAGCCATTATCAACACATAAGCTTGCATGGCTGGTTATCAGAAACAATGGTGCTGATAGTATAAAATACCTGGAAAGGACCAGATTACTGATTTTTATTTTTTAAATCACCCCCTCAGAAGCATTCTTCTGTGCTCAATTCACAGTAACAAGGAACTCAGACATGTCTGTCTTAGGCGGTTACTTCACGTCCTTCCTTGTTCTGCAACTAGTTTTGTACCGTGACAGCATTGGTCGCGATCACGTGGTTTTGTCCTTCTTTAGTTTCTGTTTCCATTTTCTCATGGTTATGATAACTTCTCTCATGACAACTGTTACTTCATGGTCTTGTTCCGTGATAAATTCTGAATTTGTCTTGCTTTCTTACTCCCTTTTTAATATCGTAAATAAAACTTTTTGATACTTCGTTTTACTGGTCTTCCGAGATTTACACATCAATGCTACAGAATTTTCAGTACTTTCTTTAATAAACATTTGTGCTGCATGGTGTTTCCCATAGGGAAACTAATGTCGAATGCCACTTCAGCCGCTGACCACTAGGTGGACACTGGTTGTTGCATGACAGTTGTTATCACACGGTCCTTTGTCTCGGAACAGGTCCCTTGTTCCCGGAAATGGGAACAAACCGTGACAAGAGAATACCCCAACCCAGCACCAATTACAGTATTGTCATGCTCTGATCCCACTCCGGGGGCGTAGTCGAGACAAATTTCAGCTGTTGCACAACGGACGTGAAGTGAGATTATTTTTGTACCGATCCAAAGCACAACACTTACAGAGACAAAATGGATGTGAAGTAACCGCCATAGTCATGGAAGGTGAAAATCAAGCCAGCGAGAGTTGTAGTTCCAGATACCCCAAAAAGATCAAATCAGGGCAAATTTTCCTAAATATATATAAACCTAGTAGGTCTCTAAAATCAGCAGAAGTTAACAAATTTTGACATCTGGGTAGTACCATAAAGGCTGATGGAATTCCATACCTGGCCTTAAACATGATTTGAACACTTTCAAATCAACTGGAGGGGAGGAGAAAAGGTCTTACATTGGGTCTGAGATGCTACCAGAGATGTTATAAAGGGAAACAAAAGGACAGCCATCCCCCTACTGGCACTTTCAGGATATTTAGGATTACAGCTCACATCAATCCCATTGGCTGTTAATGGTCTAAAATATCTGGACAGCTCCAGATTGAGCAAGGCTACGTCAGCCACATGCTATGATCCCAAGCCCCCTCAAATCCATCCTCCCTGCTTTGATGGTCATGAGCAAAAGAACACTGGTGTTTCAAGGGTTCTTTGCTTATGAGTCCCATGGCGCAGTGGTTAAATGCCTGTGCTGCAGGTCAAACTGTGCTCACGACCTGGGGTTCAATCCCCGGTAGCAGGCTCATGGCTGGCTCATGGCTGGCTCAGCCTTCCATCCTTCCGAGGTCGGTACAATGGGTACCCAGCTTGCTGACAGGGCGGGGGGGGGGATGATGTGTAACCTGCATACTGCAATTAAACTATAAACCGCCCAGAGACTATTTGAAATAGTATGGGGCACTATATAAGAAGAACACTTGGCTTTTTGCTTTGATGTTTCAGTTCAACATGTCCCTCAGGAACAAAAAGAATACTGGTAAATCCTCTGCATTAATCAGTCTGGGCTCCCCCCCCCCCCGACAAGACAGGATATACTTAGGAACAAGGAGTATCTAATTATAAGGGCACACCCAGATAGGGGAAGATGAAGCCATTTGTGCTTAAAAGTTGTTTATTTTTAGTGCAATCTACCTTACCTCTTAATTTATCTCAATGGTTTTTTTCTCCCATGAGAAAGCCCCAGACAAGTATTCAGATTGTCCAATTAGTCCCTCTGATACTGTCTTTTTTGCTTTTTCTCCTTCTCCCCCCACCTTGCAGCCATCATTCAATGGGTTGTGGCGACTCCCCCCTGCTTTTTTGGTTAAATAAAATGAAATATTTATTTATTTATTTATTATATTTGTATCCTGCCCAACCAGCCTAAAAGGCAAACCTAAATAATAGAACAATTTGCTCTGGGGTGCCGAATACCGCTAATGTATCTTGTTTATCTAGATTAGTGCTACATCAATAGGGAATATTAACAACTGAAACAGTAGCTAGATTAAAATAGAAGAGGGTGTTTCTATGCAATCCCTTATAATGCCACAACCCCCTAAACACCTCATAGTGTTGCCACCTCTGATAAGAGTTGCCCACAGCTCTGTTGTACTGCCAACTACCCATCTGGATGGGCTACTGAATGAGATCATTTGGAGCATTTTGAATTGCGCCAACCCCCTCTGTAGTTCTGTCAACAAAGGGGTGGGACAGCTCAAGGTCAAAAACTTATGTGGATACCATGATTTGATTTGAACCAAATAGTGCCAAGGCTGATCCTAATAGCAACCCATCTGGATCTCTGCTCTAAATCCCACATAGTTTGTTGGCTCCATTGTGAGAGCGAGACAAGGAACGCATTCCCTCCTCATCAAGGTTTCTGCCATTTCAGTAAAATGTCTTTGTGGCTACCAGCACAAAACTAGAGCAGCTTCCCTTTCTGAAACAAATTATACACGACAATCCATGAATGGCTGGTGGGTTGTGATAAAAAGATGTCAACTACTGATCTCGCCTGATTTCAGAAACTAAGCAGGGTCGGTCCTGGTTAGTACTTGGATGGGGGGCCACCAGGGAATACCAGGTGCTGTAGATGCCTGGAGCAGGAACTGGCAAACCACTCCAGTATTCCTGCCAAGAAAACTCCATGGACATCGGGTCGCGAAGAGTTGATCACGGCTGTAACAACACAACACACACCCTTTCAGTGCTTCTAGTTCTTAAAAGTCCATGTGACAGGCTCCCTGCTCAGGACTTGTTGTATCCAGGCTTCTCAACACAGTTGAATGCCTGGCTGTTTCTCCCAAGAGGGAATTTCCATCCATGTATTGACTCTATACATGAGCAAGAACTCAAATTCTGCGGGATTTTTTTTTTTATTGTGTGTTCAGCCTTCACATAAGCAGAGATCCGTGGAGGCTGGTGACTCCAATTTTTGTGAAGGCAGTTAATTTGCTTTGGGTTTTCAATCAGGACCTTACAGGAACACATTGGTGCTCATTTGGGGAAGCCAATCTTGGAGGAAGAATAAGGCCACATAGAATCATAGAGCTGGAAGAGACCTCAAGGGCCATCCAGTCCAAACCCCTGCCATGCAGGAACCCCCCTCAGAGTGCTCTGCTCTTGCCCTGTTGATTACACTGGGTACTGTAACTGTGGAATAGCACTAAGGCAGTTACAACGGCATTTTTGTGCAAAATCATATTGCAATTTTGTGCAAAATCATTATCACCAACATGATGACCCTTGGCTGCCGCACCAGGAAATGTCCTGCCCCCTTGAAGGCTGAAGAGGAAAATATGACAATTGCTCGTCTACTTGGGCAAGTCCCTCTTCTTACCTGGTACCGAAGGTGGAATTTTAAAGATCACGTATTTTGTCTTCCCTTTATCCACAATGGAAGTGCCCATGTTGAGAATATTCCCAGCACTGTCGTAATGGGGATGGGATGTGGCCAGGTTGACGGCAACGTATTTCGTGTAGTCAACCTAATACAAAACAACACCGGGGGGGGGGATGACATCAAGGAAGAGGGGAAGGTGGAACCCTGGGGTTGATCATCAAGCGTTGACACCTGGACCGTAGAATCGCTAGCAGAAACACGAGATGTCCTGGTTGCAAGGTGTCCCAGTATGGTGAGATGTACAATGTGTTCATCTGTGTTACAGGACTTGTTCTTAAATATGCATCCTGCACACACACTTTTGCATATGCAAACTTCATGCAAATCTGTTCCTTCTTGTTTAGTGATGTGTTTCCATTTGTTTGATAATGACAAAATAATCATAAAATTTAAAAAAAAAAACATTGTGGCAACTTTACTAACTATTATATTCTAAAGTGAGCTTTCATGGATCAAATCCATCTTCTGAAACATAAGAGTGTGGTTTGCATGGCACATGTGTATACATTTACACATGGCACCAAAATAGAGAAGCAGTGGTTGGCTGACCTTAGCAGACATAAGTTGTAAATTGTATTACTCATATTGCACCCGATAATGGGTTCTGTTTGATATCCAAGACTTTCCATTAAAGCTTTGAGCTGTGAAAGGGACTAGGTATCACTGGCATAGAATTACAATACAAGAAAGAACATGATTGTTATACATGATCTACATTATGGAAACCGCCATTACATTTAGGACCCATGCTCGGCTCAACCTGGTAATGAGTTACTGGTGGCTTACATCATAAAACAGTATCTAAAAGATAAAAACAAGGGATATACAAATATTGTAAAAGAATTAGACAAGTCTTATATGAAAATACTGTATCTGGGAGTTGAGTCACGGTAACTGGACTTCTTTTATTGTGGAATCAAAATGTTTCGCTACTCATTCAAGTAGCTTCTTCAGTCTGAGAAAAGTTGATGGGAGGGTTCCGATTTATAGTTGACCTTGGTTTCCCATGTACCCAGCAAACATACCTGTGAGGGTGGTGGGACGGAGAGAAAGACCTGCCCTAATGATCTTAATGCCCAGTCAGACTCATATGGGGAGACAGAAGCCATTAGATAGCTCGGCCCAACCCATTTAGGGATTTATAGGTTAAAACCTGCACTTTGAATGGTGTCTTAAAGTGGTCCTGCAGCCAGTGAAATGTTCTTGGTAGCCATCCCCAGTTAACAATCTGGCTGCAGCCCTTTGGGCCCTTTGACATTTCCAAACCCTTTCCAAAGGCAGCCCCACGTCGAGTGTGTTGCAGTAATCCAGCTGAGATGTAACTAGGGCATGTGCCACCATGCCCAAGTCAAACCTCTCAAGACATACAACTGAGAGATACTTATTTGCTGACACCTAACTGATCCCGGCAGAACATGGAATTAAGCTGAGGGCTATGATCCAAGCTGCCCACACTTGCCTCACAAAAAAAGCACTTACCTGTTTAGGTGTACAGTATTTTTACCCATTTTGCCACTCATTTATTAGCAACTTCTACAATGCACACCAGCCTCGGTTGACCTTCTGCCTTGCAGATGTATTTGACTCCCGTTCCCATCATGCCAGTGAGTGTGGCTAGCGCTGGGGATGATTGGAGTTATGCCTCAAACAGCTTGAATCTGCTGGCCCAAGGACAGGCGATCAAGGGTGACTCATTTACCTTCTCCAGGGTTTCCAGGGTCCGAGGATTGATCTTCCGAATGAAATTGACCTCACTGGTAGCATAGTAATCGTCCCCATTTTTCATGATATTGATAAGGCAGTTGTCAGTGAACTGAGGTATTGTGTGGGACAGATAAGAGAAAGCCCTAGGGTGGGGTGGGGGAAATAATAAAAGTCAGGTATCATCCTTTCTTTCAGCATTTCTACTCTGAACAGTGGCAAAATCAGTTGGCTTGGTGATGAGAAGCCAATTCATATGTAGAGGTATGTTAGCTGACTAAGCGACACTGGATCAAACCACTGAATAGGTGAATAAACCCCATTCAGATCGTGATATATCTGCAGAGAAGAGGGGTCTCAGTGGCATTTGTTCTGGCCTAAGTCCTTCACACATGCCACCGGATCAAAATTTCCAAGGGATGAGAAGGTGTTGTCAGTGGAATGGGTTAGTACACATTTGCACTGAAGTTGTGAAATGCTACGCCTTTTAGTGTTGGGTAGCTACCAAGATTACATTTGCCAGCCAACGCTTCCAAGGCTAAATGACCCAAGTCCTGCTTTGTAGGTCAAAATTTTCATCCAATTATCAACCAAGTAATTGGAGGAAAGATCAGGCTACCCTGGTGTCGACCATGAAATGAATAGGAGTTGTCATTAACTGCTAAAGTAAGCTTGACATTTGGAGGAGACGGTTCTTTTGGACTAACGCTCCCTGAATCTGCCACCACGAAGCAGAGATTTGGAAGGATATAATTTTTCGTGAGCCCTGCTGATTTCAGTGTCTTTAGGTAGGTCTAAAATCTACCTAATATGGAATGTACTCTTTGCAAAGGATGGATTTGGCTCCCTGTGCCTCCTCTGTTGTGTTGCAATTCCAGGGCTTTGACCAGAAGGCATTCCCCCCCCTCCACCTTGCCACCGCTTCATCCATTTTTAACTCTACCCGAACCATTCTGCGTCCAACACCTTGTCTCTACATGCAAAATGAAAAATTTCCCCAAGGGCCAACTGCTGGAGGAAAAGAAGACACAGAGTAGGGTGTGTGAGAGAGGAATTTGTGGCCCAGCAGAGGCTTGGATGCTACAATTCTCATCAGATCCAACCAATGTCGCCAATCACTGAGACAAGTATTTGGATATGTACCTAGAAGTATCTGTGAGGGTCACAGGTTCTCACTTGAGGAGGGCTTGGAAACTTGGTCCAGCTCAATTTTGGGTTCATATTTTTAGGCACAATGTGAGAAGTGCACACAAGTTGTAGTGTTCTTGGAGGGCACTTTTCTTTATACAGTAAGACTTCTGGATCTGCGAAAAACTGGTTGCAGCCACACCCTCTCCATGCCGAAAATGCAGATTAAAGCGCACGCAATTACAATAGAACATGATACATAACATAG